>OX103979.1:45399116-45420039 GCA_944470395.2 Schistosoma turkestanicum
AATCTAGTGAAATAAACTTAAAGAGAAAAAGGTGTAGGTGATGAGGGATTCAGGTAACGATTTGAGAGAACACAGAATGAATGTATCTGCGCCTAACTCGACCTGTAGTGTTTGAGTAGACAGCTTTTATAAGGTTAATGTACTTCTCTGGTACATCTTTTAATGACAGACCCGTCACAGAACCTCACAATCCACAGAGTCAAATCCCGCCTTAAGGTCAGGGAAGACAACTATTGTACGACATCTGAATGTATGTCTGTGTTCCAGGACATATCGTAGTATGAAAATGTGGTCTATACAGCCACGTCCAGGTCGATAACCAGCCTGATTTTCTCTATTCTGTACTTCACGTGCTCAAGTTAAGCGTCTAAGGATAATTGAGGCTAACAATTCAGAAACTACATCAGTTAGACTGATTCCATGTGACTGTCACCAGAAGACTTTTCGTCCATTCCTATAGATTGGGACAATCAGGGATTGAGACCAATCGGATGGGTTTACGTCCAGTTCCCAGATTCTACCTAAGATCTCAGTCAATCTAACTCCTAAAACTGGACCATCATCCTTAAAAGTCTCAGAGGGTAGGCTATCAGGACCCACCGCTCTCTCTTTAGACTCTCCATAGCTTTTACGACTTCATAAAGATTCGGAGGGCTTGCCATTTAGGATGACTGGAGATCGTGGGTGACCGCAGTGTTGCTTAAGGCCTGTCGAACTGATTCCTGAAGTGTTCTGCCCATCGATCCAATCTCCTGGATTGAGAATGAATAATAAGACCATCCTTTGCTGAGACAGTCTCACTTACATTCGGATTTCTAATACCGGTTTTCTTGATGAGTCTGAATAGTTGTCTACTGATGCCTATCGCCGCTGTCTTTTCCATCTTCCTTGATTTTGCTACCCACCACTGTTCGCACTCAGAGCCAGACGGGATGAGTTTTTGAATACCTTCAGTTCGATAGTTGCTACCTACCTGAACATTAAAGTCACAAGCCACTTTTGCTATATATCAGAGCGCCCAACGTTTTGGATAGGTTCTAAAAGTTCTCCAAAAAACACATCTTTCACCACGTCTGAACTGCAGTCAGTGGTAGTGTATGCAAAGACAGCGAAGAGGCAACACGAGTGTCCCTATCCTTACGAGAAACTATCTTCTGGTATCCAGTCTAGGAAAGCTAGTACTACCCTACAACTAAATGCTATACCTACACGAACTAGGCCACGAGAAGCGGAAGCAGGACTTCCAGATACACGAAGCGTAAACCGTGTTGGTTCACTATCTTTACAATGTGAAATCGAATTGACTATTTTACTCGGATCTTGTGTGAGCGTTTCGGAGAGGCAACACGAATTGATTGCACGGGATTTCAGAGTCCTAGCTAACGAAGCCTGTTGCCCTATTTGGCACAAGGTTCGAAAATTAATGGCTCCAATATGTAATTTAGTACGGGGTTTCAGGAGAGCAGGAACGTTTCATGAGCTCGGATCGTCTGCTTGAGCGGCGCGAGGTGACAGAGGAATGGACCAAGGGTTGGTCGTGCAGAGAAGAGTTATTAGGAGGTGTAGAAGGGATTTGGTTGTGATCGAGTTTGTCTCGTGTGCTTTTATGGGTATGAGGGCGGATGTTACTTCCTGGCTGCGTGCACCGTGAAAGGGTTCTGATTATTAGAAGGGGCATCGGCCTTCAGAAGAAACTCGGCTTACATCATGAGACGTCATAACTCATATAGATGAAGACCTTCTAACTCCCAGGGCAGAGTTTATATGGTTTGATTTATTTTTTCTTGTTAGCCTAACCTTCCTCCTTGGGGTTGGCAACCCCATCTCCTTGAAAACTGACTCGCTAAAGAAACGTTATTTCAGGAAATATGCATGTATCGACTAAGGGAGTGAGGGCTGGCGGAAGTTATAACAGTTGCCATCCTCAGGATTGATGACATTTAGATGCAACACTGTGTCCGTTATTTTGAGATTCGGTATGCGTTTTTGGGAGTAGTGACGATATCTCATTTAGTGTAATACTTTATTCATCAACTTTTTGTGTGGCGAGTACTTATTTTGGCGTTGATTTGTACCAATATTTATGTTTTAAACAAATAACTAATAAAAAATCCTGTTGATAACACTTTAAGATAATTTACAATACCACCCCAAAATAATCACATTTATATCTAACTCACCTACCATCCATAAATGAACAAGTCTGATTTGAAGCTAGACGTTCAGCTAATAAAGTTAAACGTGGACCAACCATTCTATCGAATTCCACAAAAAACTCCATTGGAATAGGATCAGTACCTGAAGCATATAATTATTTATCAAATAAAAATATTGAGTATCGAACAAATGAATAGAAAAACACTAAGTACATAAGGAGAAAACATTAGAAAACTATTCTGACATATATATATATATATATATATATATACATTCGGGATTATGAAGAACAATCTAGTCAATATATAAAATTAGACAACCAGAATGTTTTATTTTTCCAAGTAACCAACAGATGACGATGAATGTATTTATTAAAGTATGGTATTAAGTCAATTAACATTGGATTGATGATTAAGGGAAAAATCCTTTTCAATCATCGTTAAACAAGAAAAAATTATGGAATTAATATTAAATAAGATTAATTTTCAAGTATTTCTTGTTTACATTTTTTTTAACATACACGATATCGACAACTTTTAAAATAATCAGGGAAGAGTTCAATTTATCCTAAGATAAAGTTTTAAAACTCACTGACTTTGGACAATTGTGTATTGTATGAACTTAACTTCATCTTATAGTTTGGAATTATTTTTATGGTACATTTATAGAAATGGAAGACCTGTAAGTTATACATCTTTGGTAAAAATATATTTGATAGAAATGTTGGATGATTTTGGTTAGAACTGTCAGATGTTCAGCCTTTCTCGGTAATATGCATTAATTTACTAAATGCTCTATAGGCGAATTAGATTATAGTTTAGACAGATTAAAAATTCGATTGTACATTGTACAAAAGACATCACTGACAGAATCGTCTTAGTTTGAAATCTTTCAGGAATATTAGCAGATAAAGTACCAAACTAGTTTTTAGAAAAATACTAGTTTGAAGATGAATGTACTTTAATTCAAATGAGATAAAATGATTTATGAGATAGGCAACCTAATTACCATGGCAAATTGTTGTTAGTTCAGTTTTAAATGAACGTTTTTGAGAAAGATACTATTGTGTGAAAGTTAATTTGCAGACTGTAAAAAAATCCGTCGATATACGTTCGTAAGAAATTCAAAACGTATTGCCGGGATCTAGATCTTAAAATGCTAACAGTACAATGACTCAAGCTAAAAACAATAAAAACTTTACTGAAACTAAATAGTTTTCACCAAATACACGATAAAAGTAACCGGACGGATGAATATAAAATGCTTTCCAACCATGCTGTTTAGGGTCTCTCTCTATCGAATACTGTTTTCTCGCAGACCCAACGCCGACTGATCTAAATTTACTTCGTTTAGATCGGTTCGATCAGCTAAAATTAGTTGATGTCCCTTTTAAAATACTATATGCCACCTGGTATCACAACCACATGACCCCGAAGCATATACGAGGAAGCTAATGACGCAGTTTCCGACTATTTTTCAACCTGGTTTGGATCGGTGCTCTGCCATGAAAGCAACGCTGCGGTTGAAACCTGGGGCTAAGCCTGTTTTCCGTCCAAAGAGACTCGTACCTTACGCAACATTACCAACAGCAGATGAAGGACTAAATCGCCCTCAACAACAAGCAGTTTTTACGCCCGTTTCTTACTCTACTTGGGCAGCAACTATAGTTGTTGTCAAGAAGGCCGACGGCACGATACGTATATGTGCTGACTTCTCTACAGGTCGCAATGCAGCTCTGGAACAGCATCATTATCCTCTGCCAGTTCCCGCAGATCTGTTTACTATGCTGTTTGGGGGATAGTTTTTCGGAGAACTGGATCTAGCTGATGCTTATTTGTAAGTAGGAGTTGCTGAGGCATCAAGAGATCTGCTTACTATAAATACTCATCGTGCTTTGTTTCAGTTTAATCGTCTGCCTTTTGGAGTCAAGACCGCCCCATCTATCTTCCAGCAACTAATGTATACCATCCTATCAGGTATCTTCACAGTCGCGGCTCATCTCGATGATTTGTGTGGCACACAAACCAACAGAATCACTTCAATCAATCCTATGCAGGCCGAAGGACAAAATGACAAAGGAAGAAAAACCAAATATCATCTACAAAATAAATTGCTTAGACTGAAAAAACATTACATAGGACAAAGTGGACGTCCTTTTCAGCTTTGTTCACGTGAACACCAGTTAGCAGTCAAACACCACGACAATTCTTCGCTTTCATCAATACAAACGGACAACTATGAACATACACTCGATTGGAACAATGTGGAAATACTGGATACGGGGAGCACAAAGAACACTAGTGTTACGCATGCACGTAAAAACGTCATTTGATAGGCTTGAACCACTACGAGTTCATTCTAATCAGTGAACAAGAACGAGGATCGAGGATCCAACGACAAGACATGCTACTCTAATCCGAGTGCCCCAACCCCCATATCGAGTAAAAAGAAGAAGACTTGATATGAAGTAGAGCCTCTATTCTACAAGCATTCAGAAAGTACGAGGTCCGAGTCCAGAAGACAATCAGGATCCCGGACTAGGGATCAGGGTCCGGGTAATAGAACGTTACAGATAATCCGTATTTATACATTTAGGTTGAATAACTAGAGAATTTCTGGAAGCTAAGCACTCAGGTCATCAGCAATTAACAAGCACATCGACAGTGAACCGATTTACCGAACAATCAGAAAAATCATACGCAAGATAGGATCAGGAAACAGATCAAAAGGGTGATACAATCAAAACAAAGGTGAAAACAACGACAGGTTTAAGGTCAACAGCAACCAGTCAAGATCGAGGTTAACAGAACAAGCTACGGGCCAAGCGTGGAGAAATTCGAACACATCACTTCTATCTGAAATTTGTGCTAATGATGTTGTTCAGAAGAACAATGAAAGCTCCAAAAACAAAACATCCAGCTCAGAGAACGGAAAATCACCACAATCATCCACCTGGGCTATAAATTCTCTACACGACCTTGACATCCTGCCAGATACCTTCAAATTACCGGCAACCCCATCACGAGAAGGAGGTCTTTTCGACAGTGGAGAACAACAGTCAAGATGCAACGTATGCTATTATAAACGGAAGGAGTATTGGGGTTGTTAGGTCCACAGAACTCACTTGGAAAAGGCCCTAATTTTGTAATTTTATTCTAAAATCTCGGATTTCTATGTTTTCTCTCCAGAAACGTTAGGTTGACCTTCAGCTTGCTTTTCCAACTAGGAAAATCCTTGACTGTCATTGGTTGATGGATTATTTTGTTACTCTATTTCGTGGCTCAAGAGGCTCCCAAAGGCGTTTCCATCATTGTATAAATAAGCTTGAGATTAGTGCTTAGCAACCTCGTATTTCCTGGGTACCTGTAGAATACATTCTCTACGCTTTATCAAGACTTCTTGTTCCAGTTAGCGTGGTCTGGGACAATCAGATTAGAATAACCTATTGTGTCACTGTATCGTTGATCTTCGTTCAGTTTACCGAACAAGATGAACTCGTAATAGTTACAAGCACATCAAGAACCCTAAGAGGTTTTCTTGCGATATCTTTCCTATGTCCAGTAAGCCTCAAACAAATACGCGCTCGTACTAGAGCATGGTCTGAATGCAACCTAATAAATTGATTTAATAGTCTACCATTTTCATTGAAGCCGACAAAAATTATCGAAGAATGAAAATTCAATACATGTTTACTGATTCCGAATTTCTTGTATTTACCTATGAATTCAAAATATCATATCATGAAAGTAGAAAATAATGGTTTCTAGGTTTCTGAATTTTATTGATGATGAGAATTTCTGGTTTTTGATGATTGGCATTAGATTGTGTGTTAGCAAAATGAACATGCCTCTTCACATTGAATATTTAACATAATCAATGATAAATTAAAATTAAATGATTCCGTTAATAGTTAACATGGATATAATTTTGATCAAAACCATTGTCAACCTATAACACACTAAATGAATGTACTTTTCTATTTCTTTAAAACTTCAAATAATAACAACAATCTTTATAATTCTAATGATTATATAACAGTCGTGTTAACTTAATAATATATTTTATAATTCCATTTCATTTATAGCATAAAATACATTAAACTGACCTATTTGGATTAATTTAATCACAACTTGCTATTTCATTGCAACTTTATGAGATTAATGCAATATTCACTTTTACATAGTACGAATATATATTCTGCTCAGTGTTGTTAAGATTTATTTTTACAGTATATACTATTTGAGACTATAATAATTTCGATTTCTATCACAGAATAAAGCCAATTTTTTAATTTTAGAAAGCTTATAATTACTACTATCAACAGCGTTTCTATAGAAAACTCTACTGTAGCAGTCAATGCTTGACAATGAATCACTGAGTGATTTACACACGAATATTACTTGATTTACACACTAACCCATTCGGCTGTAGTTTAGTGAGTTCGAGTAAATTCTTTATACTTCCGTCATGCGGTCATGTGATTTCCTGAAGAGGTTATTTTCATCCAACTTTCTACAGATTCACTTTTCTTATGGAACACTTTCTTATTGAAATGCCACCATGTTTTTGCACTAATTCAAATATTTTCTAAAAATATTACGTCACGAAATAAATCACTTGTAAGTACTTCATAGAAGTCCCATCAAATAATACTATAGGGGTATAATTTAAATTGCTGAGTTTAATCAATTCATTCAATCTTCAATTTATTTATATACCTAGACAAGTAACGTTAATTATTTTAATTTCAAAAACGAGTGGTGGAAAGCATACGAGCGGTTGTTTATGACTATGAACTTAAATGAAAAATGAATGAATGAAAGGATTCATTTACATTATGTTACAGTTTTAATAATTAATTTATTATTCTAATCAAAGAATTAGGTAAACTTGTGTTACATTATACCAAATAATGTGATGCGGAAAGATTTTGGTTTGATGCTCGCATATAACGATAAAGAAGCCGGAGAAATTAACACCCTCTTATCTTACAGTAGAAACGAGTATAGATCGTTTCTAACACATTAATGATATTAATTCCATGGATTACTGAGATTGCTTAAAATAGTTACTCTGAATTTTTATAACTCGGTCTTAACTTGACGTTCATGACATAATCAAGTCAAAATGATGAAATTAGAAATCCCTGATATTTACAATTTGGTGATGAACTATCACAGTAATTTAGAATGACAGTACAATTGAGCTTTAATACCAATTAAGTAGTGCTTCTGAAATAAACACATAACTATTCTGATGAGCTATGGAGCTTATCGAATAAATTTCAAAGTACGTTCTCAATAAGTTAGGATTCGAGTACAAGCGTATATTTTAGAAATCGATAGAAACTTTTAAACCTACTTAAACAATTACTGACGGATACGTAGGTATTAGCACTTGACGAAATGTTAGTGGTCACTAAGTCACTTAATGCTGAGGTATACTACCAAATTTAACACTTGGGGTCATATTACGAAAAAATACATTAAAATTTTAAAAAATGTAGTCTAATAATCGGAACTCAAATACAATAGTCTCTTTGGACTAATTTGATAACACGTTGATTGTTAAATGCCTAAAAAATGATACTCCTGTCATAAGATACACTCATTGGTTGGCTATTTTTGTTTGATGATAAATGCTTAATCAATTGGAATGAATAACCACTTAACCGCAATGAGATTGGTTTGGACTACTCAAGTTAGTAATTCTCTCCAAGTACTACACAGTAACCTAACTAGTCAACATAGTTTGGCTAAACTACAAGTCATATCTACTGCATGAATACTGACGATAATAATTAATGCTGAATATCGAAAATGAAAAAATCTACGTATTGTGATTCCGTTTTGGGGAGAAGCAGGTTTGTAGTAAACACTTGAAACCCCAGTAATTAATTTCTGAAGTACGAATTCTTTAGGTAATTCATAAAATAAATATTGACTAAAAGACATAGTCAGTCAGCTAGTTACAACGTAGAACTTCGTACGTACGTACATCAGTCCAAGTTGCCATACGACATCAGCACAGAGACGCAACTTTCAATATAAATCCCATGGTAGTAGAGGTAGTAAAAGTATTAGCAGTGATTAAAAAGATTAGTGACCGAAGATATTATTCAAGAAGTATAGTCTAGTGAAATAAGCTGATTTACTTACCTTTAATAAGTAAACAAAGGATAGCTCTTAAAGCTTGATAGGTAATTAATTGACAGTCGGGTAAGTTAGAACCCGGAGCACAAATTAATGGACATTTAACTTTCTGGGACAAATTGGATAAGTCCTTTGGACCAACAAGATATCTGAATAATAATTTAGAAAATATCAAAAGCATCAAGGATTACTGACTAAAAATAGATAAATTGTTAATGTGAAACAAACGGAGAGAAATTAGCATGAAACCCTGAGTTCAAGTTTTGGACTTACTGGAGCATATCATCTGCAACCCGAAAAAAAATATATTCTTATCTTCAAGACGAAGTGAATGTCACACAGTTTGACAGTTAGGTATAGTAGAGCTATTCGCACTGACTAACCTTTCATAAAATTTAACTGAATAAAGTGGTCTTTCACTGGATAGTAACCACTATCATACATGATAGTTCTTGACGATTAGTGACTTTAGTTTGTCAAATCAATAGTCAAATAGTTCGTAATAAGAATGATTTCGTTATAAAAATTTTCAGATTTTCCTAATTATAATGTTAACAGAGTATTTTCATATCAGTTATCAGCTATGTTCATAACTTAATATTACACTTAGTATTAGAAAGTTCAAATTCAAAGGCGATAACAAGTAACTAATTAATGTACAAGGTTAATTGAATGGTTTATACAAATAATGAATTGAGACAATCCTGATATTAAGAGGGATATTGTCGAAAACCCTATGGAAGTCAGTTTGAAAGACATGAAGTATAAGAGATCTTCGTATAATCCATTATAAACACTTGCCTATATCCATCCATTTGAAGGACATGTTTCTATGATTGACCAAATTCAAAGTCTATATGTTTATTCAAATGCTTCTGGTGAGATAACCAGTCACTAAGTCGATATGTTTAGAATTATCCCCTGTTCTGTTCGACAAGATCTCCATTTACAACTTAGTGATGGAGAATACAGGATAATTATATCCATTATGCTGCAACACATAATACATTTACGCCATCTAGCTTTGGATTATTCATATGACATCATTTACGAGATCAAGTCAACCATACAAGGCTTCACTATTAAACATCTTTTTATTACAACCCAGGCTTCTAAATACGGAACTTATGTACTACCAAAGGTTGATATATTCAATACGTCATTCAGACAACTAAAGATATAATTACCTTCCTAAATGTTTAGATTTTGTTGTTATAGTAGTTATTTGCGTTAAATCTGGTTGTTCGATAAAGAGAAATGAATTTAAATAATGATAAATATGACGAACGTAGATTAAATCCAAAGTAGAGCTAAAACAAAACAATTAGAAAGATAGAAAAAGAAAGAAACCATATGAAATAGTTTATCAGAAAGAAATAGAATCCAATTATTTAAGTAGTTAGATAAGACATTAAAAAAGCACTAATGAAATTAAAAAAAACTCGAGCAAAGTTAAAGTAGACTTTATCGAAATAAAAAAATTTATTTAATTCAACAAAGATGTGTGGATAAGACCATTCAAAGGGAATATGAAATGAAGTATTCACAGAAACAAAGAGTCAACGTCAGCTCTAATACTGTGCCTATTAAATGTGCACAGATAAGCATATAAATAACCTATAAGGATCTGTACTTATAACTAAACATTTTAGCTTAGATTTTAGATTCTCTGTGTTGTGTCTTAGTTGTGAAAGTACTCAGCTTCTGGTCAGTAAGCCTAAAATTTAAACACTCTTCTACCCACTTCAGCCTCTGTAACCGGGTTATATCACAGTGTCTTAAACCCGAGTACATATACCTGTACTTGATAAATGAACCCACTTTTGTTGAACTGATTCTATTTAGATCAGGCAAACTTGCTGTAAGTTGCTTTGGAAAAATTCATAATTTCAAGTTAACCAAATGGTTAGCAGAGAATACGTTCAGTAAACAATCCTGACTGTTGAACTGATATTATTTAATTTCATTTTTCAGGCTCCATTTCATTCCAAATAATTACAGCAAAAACTGTACTTAACATCTTATCTAATTAGTAGATAGAAAACCATGTTGATTTCTTATGAACTAGTTGTATCATGTTGATTTCATGCACATGCCGAAAATATTTTTTAAGTAAAAAGGATACACTATGTCTATCAAAATTAGATTTAGGTCGCATGTTTCTGTACTATAAATTAGCTAGCGAAGATCGGATTGAAAATATGCCGTCAAAACTAGGAGGTATCAACAAAAGAGAACATGAATTTCACCCATTCGATTCTGAACCCAACTGTTTAAATCCCATAACCATTTATTTATATAAACTTACTAAATTACAGCAGAAACATCAAATATGTGAACTAGTGAAATGAAGTATTGTATTTGTCTGATCAACTGGAAAAGTAAGGGATGGATGAAGTAAAACTGTGATAGTGTTATTAGTCATGTTTCTAGTCCAGTCGCTTCGTATCAGGCAATAAACTTCTGGTTACAACGATTCCGAGTACTTTAATGGCAAAAGCTAAAGTTTATGCATTATAAACACGGTGTGTGGTTTTTTTTAAAAAAAAAACATTTCAACTTGCATTTTGAAAAACTCACTATATAAGTCTCCCTTCAAAGAAAAACGCTGAATGTTCAATGCAATTGAAACTATATCCAATCCTGTTAAGAAGACCATGAACACGTCCAAAATCAGTTGGTTCAATAGATACAAATTGAATTCCGTTGAAACAATCCAATATATCACAGTATTCGAAAAGCATAGTACGTAAATACTATAAAAATGAAACAATTATTTGGCATTTTTGGTTGATTATAATGTTTCCTAAAGTAAACACTTACTCGAGAAAAGAAGTGCTCTAGTTTAGCTTTTAATATTTCATAATCATAAGTTTCGATGATCTCAGTAACTTTTCCATGGAACAGCTATTAAAAGAAGAAGACACAAAAGGGAGTGAGGAATCATAGGTTCTAACAAACAAACATAATCGTAGACGAGACATTCTTCATCGTAAAAAGATATAAATTCTACTTACTTTAAACGTTTCGCACGCAATAGACAGGACTGAATCAATAATTTCATTATGTAAATAATCATTTTCAATTAGATTATCATTTGTTGAATCCACAATGGATGGTAATGAAATAACCTAGAATAGTGAAATTTGTTGATAATGTTTACGAAACAGAATGTACGTCTTACGATTACAATCTGTATACTGGGTGTTAAGCTTTTAAAAATTCTTTTTGTATTTTTTGTACGTATAGATGTACATGATGAACCGAAAGAACTATAAAATGTGTATGTTTAGATGAGATATGTGATAATGTATGGACATAGTTATTTAAGTATCAATTACTTCGTAAAAGTTAAAATAGCTTCAGATAATCCAATGGAATTCAGCTTATCGTCCAGCGACCTTTCGTTTGGGAAGAAATATAAGATCCTTTTATATTCCTAAAACGAAAGAACATTTGAAAGTAATTCATATATCAAATTTACATTGAAATACAATAAGCACAGAAAATATGACAGAGATTCGCTGCTGATGGGAAAACTTTTCAGGACTGGCCATCAATACTAGTTTAGATTGACTGAAATCTTAAGTAGAATCTGGGAACTGGACGTAATCCCATCCGACTGGTCTCAATCCCTGATTGTCCTAATCTATAAAAAAGAACAAAAGTCTCCTGGTGACAATCACAGGGGAATCAGTCTAACTAATATAGTTTCTAAATTGTTAGCCTCACTTATACTTAGACGCTTAACGAAAGCTCATAAGGAGCAGACTACAGAAAACCAGGCTCGTTTCAGACATGGACGTGGATGTATACACCACATATTCAAACTAAGACAGGTCCTGGAACACAGACACATTTAGGCTTCCTACAATAGCGGTATTCATTGACCTTAAGGCGGGATTTGACTCAGTGGATCGTGAGGTTCTGTGGCAGTGTCTGTCGTTGAAAGGTGTATCAGAGAAGTACACTAACCTTATACAAGCTCTCTACGCGAACGCTACAGGTCGAGTGAGAGCTTATGGCGAACTGTCACCGGGATTCTTTACTTCAAGTGGTGTTCGTCAGGGATGTCCACTCTCTCCATTCTTGTTTAATTTTATCATAGACATACTCCTAGATATAACCTTATCCTCTTCAGGATTTTCAGGAGTAGACCTTTTACCAGGAGGCTCGCTTATTGACTTAGAGTATGCTGATGGCATAATTCTACTTCGTGAATGGGCTGACAAAATGCAGTCTTCTGACCACCCTGAGCAACAATGCAGGCACGTTCGGGATGCGGTTTTCCCCCTCGAAATGCAAAATGTCGCTTCAGGATAGGCTTGCGACTTCACCGGAACTAGTGATAGGGAGTGAAGCAGTCGAACGTGTAGACCGCTTACCTTACCTTGGGAATCTCATCAGTGCTGATGGCCTGGTGACTGACGAAATCTCAGCACAGATACAGAAGGCTAGATTGGCTTTTGCCAACCTGCGTCACCTACGAGGCAGGCGAGATATCCGTTTTTTGACTAAAGGACGATTGTACCGTGCAGCAGTTCGCTCCGTCCTACTACACGGATGCGAAACATGGCCGGTGAGAGTAGAGGATATTCGTAGGCTATTAGAATTCGATTAGAGATGTCTTCGGAGCGTCGCTTGTATTTCCTCGCACAATCGAGTAAGCGATGCTGTCGTTAGGAAACGGGTACTAGGTAGGCATGGCAAATCAATAGATGAAATATTGAAACTTCATCAGTTGAGGTGGTTGGGACATGTGTTACGTATGACTAACCACCGACTGCCTCGACGAGCAATGTTTTGTGGTGCAGGAGTAGGTTGGTGCAACAAATTAAAATCTGCTTCCCATACCGAAAAGAAAATGTGACCCCGTGAATGAACTGATAATAAAATGCAATACAACTAAGTATAAGAATAGATTTTCTCTCTAACAAACTGATATACTTATATACCAAATATTATGAGCACGTGTTAGCAGGAGAAAGATTATATTTAAGGATGTCTATTGCAGGATTATGTGGGAGCCGGCTGATTGGCGCATTTTTAACTAATCAGCGCTAGTGGAGAGCTGGAGAAAGTAAAAGAATATTCCAGTGTAAAAATCAAAAATATGTCGTGTTTGTTACTATGGTTCCATTGCAGTCAACCCGACCGTAGCTACCCCTTTTCCTTGGTCGTCAGGATAGCCTATCAGGACGAACCAACCGAACTGTATTGCCTACGATATAAATCCCTTTCGGTCCTACCATGACAGGCAGGTCAATTGGCAAACGGTATGGGTAAAAGCATTAAGGAAGGAGGGGGTTAGAAAAGGTCGATCCTAAGAATGTCACACCTCACCTTACCTCACGATTCCCGTCTCCGCTGGTAAAACTGTTTGAAGAGAAGAGTGACCACTTTGCAAATTTCCCATAAAATGGCCGTGTGTGACAGGTCTCAAGCCGTTGTTCATCAGGCTCTGTAGTCATCCTCCCAGGTTGCTAAGGCCAACACCAATCCCACTTCTTTTTCCGATTCCTCAAGAAACACTCTTCCCCGGTGTGCAGCCGGGAAGTGATGCCCGCACTTATACTGGTAACAGCACATGAGACTAAACTGGTCATAATCAAATCTTCCTACACCAAAGGGCGGGTTTACTGCGCAGCAGTCAGCTTTGAATTTCTTTCAATTTTTATATTTCTCTTTCTAAATTTACTTTACTGAGATATACATCCCAAATATCTCCGACCAGCAATGTTCCCCATTACCGCCAATACTTCTACCAAATCTATCGCTATTGGATCTCGCTGTGCTCATGTGGTATGGCAACTTGAACTGATGTATGTACCTACGTAGTTCTACGTTAAGGCTGATCGACCGACAGAATGACTGAGTTCGAAGCTTGGGATTTGTTTAATGGTCAAATGTTTTCTGATCATTTAGGCAAACAGGCAATAATGAGTATTGATGAAAAAGGTAATGTCATTTGCCAACGTGTAGAAGCGAAACCGGAGGTATGAACTTCGTTTTAGCTTTGCAAGTACACTGGCTTTGTGTGGAATTGATGTGACCAGAACTGGTGTCTGCATCGTTCTCAATACGTAAAATTACTGGAAGACACTATTTACACTGTGACAACTTGTGAATTAAAACCAAAAAGTAAACATCTATAAACTATGAGATCGTAAAGTCAATAAAAAAACTAGGTATATGTAATCGAAAATAATGATTAGCATTACATTATTTGTAGTGGTTTCAAAGTACATGTGACCCAATGGTTTATGTACCTCACCTTTATCTTAAGTCGATTAACTACGATGACCCTACAATTACTTAAGTTTGAGCAGTTTAACAGTAAAGTCAGCAAGTTCACAACAGATTCCAGATAGATCAGTTGTTTACTGACTTATAACACAAAGAAGTTTGAAAAATGATTAGAAAAAGGCCATTAAAGACAAAACATCTAAGTACAGATCACAACGTAAACGGTCACAACAATATGTGATATTAATAAATGAATAGGAACTAAATAAATTCTAACAGAAACAGTCACAGACGTAAATTAAGTGGACGAAGCTATTTCTTATTGGAGTATAGTTACAAGTATTTGATCTCAAGATACTCAATTTATCAAAGTCTTAATCTCCAGGCGGAATTCGTCGATACATTAGATAAGGTAAAAAGATGTATCCTACCTTTTATCGGTCAAAGAATCCGAAGGGAATCAAAACATAAGGACTACAATATCTGTGTAAAAATTGATATTAGATCATGGAAATAAAAAACCGTAGACTACATTAAAACTACTATATAGGACTGCTAGCAGCAATAAATCAATGAACCCAATAATTGTACTACAGGCGTCTAAACTTGAATTTTAGGGGGCACGTGCACACAAATATATACAAATCGTTATGTGCAAACTAAATGGTCAGTAGATAAACTTTGACAGGATAATTTCGCCAAGCAAATGCAAACGCCAGATTGAATTCATCCACATTAAACTCGAAACAATAATTCTACATCACGGCCAGCAGCTACTTATTAATGAGAGTTTAAAACGAAATATAAATGATAAATCCAGTTTTATTCAAACGACGGCTGTCAGTGTGAAAATGTGGAGAGAATATGATTAGTTTCGTTGAACTTCCACAAATCGTAGCTGTCAGTTTTTGTCTCTAATAAAAAGTTAATTACACAAAATGCATCATCATTAGTGACGGGTAAAGACATATGTGGAGTGTTTGAAAACAACTCAATGCCTATGTTACGACGCTTACAGTACAGCTATTATTCTTCAAACTGAATGAAACAATACATAAACTAAATAGATAACCTTACATCGTCTTCACTCTGACACCCGTTTCTGTTGTAAATAAACAACTCCAGGACTTTTGGTCGCTCAATGACAAACATGGCGCCTTGACAGAAAACCTTCATATAGCTTAAAAAATCAACCACAACGACGATTCAATATCCAATAAATGTTTCACAATACAGTATGATTCGTCCGTCTTCTTTGCACTCGCTTCTTGTTGTCTCTGCATAGTTAAGTGCATCTGAGGGGCGGTATTCTAGTCACTAGACTGATTTAATTCTAGTCAGTTGACAGCTGTTTGTGCATTCGTATGGCGCCTGATTTGAGTGGTTAGAACTAGCAAGTCTCAAGGAACGTGGGCGCTTAGAAATTTACGTTGCCTCGCTGTCTCCCATCCCCCACTCACAGGAAACAATCTATTTTTGGATATCATACCACTGACACTGAGAGACCACAGTACCTAAAGAGTACTTTGAGTTAATGTTGCGACCCCCTGTCCTTGAATCTGGTGTATCTGCCTACTGTGCAGAGTAACTAAGGCATTAGCAAAGCCACAGGCCCCACGACAAATTCGCAACGGAAAAACATAAATCGCCGGTCAATATACCAGTGAAACAGGCGAGAAAGGCAGCCAAAACACAAACGAACACATTAACAGAGCTGATCGGTTGTTGTTAACCCTCACTCGACGGTGGATGAAGCGACACCCAGCTAACTGAGGTGACAAAATCATTTTGATGTTAGTTCCGCGCTACGTGCCTTATAATTGTATTCGCTACAACAAACTGCAGGTTCCACAGGGTGTCACCTATCCGTCAATTCATTTAGGTTTCAGTTTCAGTAACACCACCTTTTACTGGTGTGGGTGAATAGCGCTCCATCAAGCTCAGGGAAAGTGTTGCCCATACGCTTCAGTGCAGTGGCCAACTCTGTGGTCTTCATTGGACGGACTAATTCCCACTGACTGTCTATTAGTTTTGCTGCCGAACGGTCGTTGGCAGCGCTGGTGCTCGAGATCAGACTACACCAGTATTCCTCGAAACTTGAGGGGCACGTCGGTTCCTCTCTATAGAGCGTTTCCTACTCTCCTGAATGCGCCATGTGTGCTGCCTTTCTTGGATTTGTTCGCATCAACTTCGTCAGAGATTTCGAATTTGCTCTTCTAATCTCGCTATAACTTGATTCCGCGAGTCCCCTTGGCTCGACCCGGAGTCTAATTCTCTTGTTCGAGTATGGGAAAAACTTTCTTACGTATCAGTCTAAGCGTTCTCTAGCTTGCTCAACGCTTACCCAATCTTGAACTAGCGCGTTCGCTAGTTTATAAAGCGTTTGCCTCTTGTCGCAAGTGGTGATAACGGCCCGCAAGAAGCTTTTACTCCAGTTCTCAGTCATCAAAATGTCATTCATGGCCACACTTGTCTTAAACAACTTTCAGAATAACAATGTGGTGATAACATCCAATCGTCTTCGTATAAGGTGAGGAGTTGCAATAGCCTTGTTTGCTCCCCCTATGTAGGTCAAACTGGTGTGGATGTTTTCAGTGGTTACTAAACCGAGATCGCGTTCCAAGGAGACGTTTGAGAGCGGGCTTTCGTTGACAGTATAAGTCTTTTGCTCCATATGGGGCAGAATATGCATAACTTGACATTTCGACTGGTTTAGTTTTAAGCTGTTTTCTCACTGCCCATTCCTCAAGCTCAGTGAAATCCTATTCGCTTCTAATGGACCTTCAGATTTTGCATGGTCTGCGTAGATCATTGCCGCGCAGCTAACTGTGTCTAACATAATATGTTCACTTGTGACACTCCTGATATTGGGCCTGACTAACTTGCAGGCACATTATTCACGTTGATACGAAACTTTCTAAACTCAGGTTCGTTTCTAAGCCAAGGTAGGAGTTGGTCAGTGAAGTCCATTTCCGCAACCTTCACGATTAGGCGTGCGTGGGGTACTGTGTCAAGGAAACATTATGTGCACCGGTTAATTAAGCACCATCATGTTTTTCAGCTGTCCCATGCTATGAGAAGAATAGATGCGCAAGACCTGCCTTTCCGAAACCCGTATTGAGCTTCAAGGAGTATTTTATTCTTATTCATGTGCTCCTCTATCTGTTCGTTCACCAGCCCTTCCATTATTTCCTATAGAATTGGTAGTAATAAAACTAGTCTATAAGAATAATAATAATAATAATAAATTATTCTCAAATAACAACCTGTTACAAGAGGAATGCCAATTTATAGGCAAGATCAGAGTGTTAAGATTGCTAACATATATTTTGTAAAACGTCTTTCAGACACCGTAATATTCTGGCTGATCTTGTGGGACAAACTCGATCCTTAGCCTTATGTGGTGTTTTGAGGGTTCCGATCTATCAGCAAAAGGCAGTTGAAGGCCAGTCGGTTGGAGTGGCTGCTGGTTAGTGCGCTGCGGCATAGCTCGGTAACCCGGCTCGGGGTGCCAGGAATAGCTGGGTAAGCCCGCCTTGTCACCCATGCCAACTGAGGATTACGGGTAGTGAATTGGTTGGAGGGATCTTGTTTCTTTCATAAGTGCCCGAACGGGGGCCACTGCTCGCGTGCATACTTTTTGGACGTCCACTTGTCTGTAGACCAATCTAAACAACATGTGCGTTCCCGTATGGCGCAGGGGTGATCGCAATATTGGCTCTTGTGAGAATCTTTGTGCCGCTTAAAATGCAACGGCGTGCTGGTTAACCAAGAATATAGCCAAATGCCTCATCATCAAATTAGTGACGCGCATGAATGGATTACGGACATTCCCACTGTCCTTATTTACTATCTAGAGAAACCACAGCCGAGGGAACGGGCTTGGCAGAATTAGCGGGGAAAGAAAACCCTATCGAGCTTAACTCTAGTCCGACTTTATCAGGAGACATGATGGACGTAGTATAGGTGGGAGCTTAGGGTGCTCGGCAAAAATGAAATATCACTGCAATCACTGTTTCTTTACTTATCCAGTGAAACGGAAACGAAATTGTATTTTGGTTCATAGCACATGCTGCGGCGCGTAGTCTATCGCTACGTGCTTCGGTATCTTGGTCATGCCAGATGAGTTGTGGTGCAAATTACGGTATTTGAGTCTTGATGTGATGTGTGACCTGTTCTGAAGACCATGTCAGGCGGAGAGTTTGACTGGGATGGTACACCCGTCAAATGGTAACGCTGGTGTCCTATGATGAGCTCAGTCAGGACTGAAACCTGGCGTAGAGTAAAAGGGCTAAGGCTTACTTGGTTTTGATTTTCAGTACTAATACAGACCGTGAAAGCGTGGCCCATAGTTCCTTTTGATGTTATTTTTGGAGTTTGAAGCAAGAAGTGTCAGAAAAGTTACAACATGGATAACTAGCTTGTGGCGGCCAAGCGTTCATAGTGACGTCGCCTGTTGATCCTTCGATGTCGGCTCTTCCTATCATTGTGAAGCAGAACTGACCAAGAGTTGGATCGTTCACCCACTAATAAGGAACGTGGGCTGAGTTAAGACCGTCGTGAGACAGGTTAGTTTTACCCTACTTATGAGTATTCAGTGAAGTACAGTCTGATAGTTGCTATGGTAATCCTGCTTAGTACGAGAGGAACCGCAGGTTCAGATAATTGGTATATGTGCCTGGTCGAAAGGCCAATGGTGCGAAGCTACCAACTGAGGGATTAGGACTGATCTCCTCTAAGTCTGAATCCCGTTCAAATTTGCAACGGTACACTCTGCATCCGACACGTGGCTCGGCTAGTTTACGTTTCCCCTTTGAGGTCTGGACTGGACTATGTGTTCGGCTAGGCCCATTAGGTCTGGTGTTGTGCCAGAGCGATGACCTTAACCCGTGCTCCGTATTTTCGGGTACGGGGTCGACAAGATATCTGATTGTGGTATGAGTGTAAGGATACTAAATCGTTTGTAGACGACTTAATGTTTTGTCGGGGAGACGTAAGTGCTTCAGCAGCTTTCACACTGCGGAACACTGAATCCTATCCCTGCTCGACGCAATGATTTGAGGACTTGTCCTTAATCATTTCCCCTATACTAGGCTTCGGTCTGGTTGCTTGGTTACTTCATCTATGCGTATAAATATATTGTGGTCTTGGCATATGTATATCATATATGCATATACCGTATACTTGCAGTTGACTGGACCTGTGCATTCGTGTGTACTGAACTGTGCATAGGTGATTGCCAATGTATTCAGTATACGTATGTGCACGGATCTTGTATAGTTGCGAGCAAATTTTTTTGAGTCAAGTGTAGTCCGCGGCGTTTTCGCGAAAAAAATCGCGCGTTTCGCGGCGCGGCTGTTCGCAAAAGGCATTTTATAGTCCTGAAATATATTTCAACTAGACTGCATCTCTGCTGCTAGTAGGAGACCACCGAATTAAAGGTAGTCTCCCAACCGCGCTCTCTTCATAAAAGTGGATTTACTACAAACTACTTGAGGATGGAAACGTGTATAAACCAATCGACACAAACCCAACAAAAGAGATGGACAACAAAATCTCAAGGACTCTAAATTGGCTTGTAAAAGCAGGACAAATATCAAAACAAGATCAATAGAGAATGAAATCCAGTGGACCAGTAATTCCACGATTCTACGGTATGCCGAAACTACGCAAACACAATATTTCACTACGCCAATTTGTATCCCTCCCAGGAACCCCGACCTACAACTTATCAAGAGAACTTTCAAGGATATTAAAACATCTGATGGATTGATCCAACTACTCCATTAAGTCTACCACACATGTGGATTCGAATCTAAAACGACGAAACGATGATATCCTTTGACGTAACAGCCTTTTCACCTCAATAGAATCAAGGTTATCGAAAGAAACTCTTTCCTGCGCCTCACCAACGACACAAATCTGCAAAATATACGAAACTTCAGAGCCAAAGTCTGCTAGAACCCATGGCTCTATGCTTAACAACGGCTCAATGCTCCGCGGTAATTCCTTATGTTTGAAATTAACAGCCACCAGACACACAGACCCAGCATTGGTGACATGACTTTTGTTTGTCCCGGATAACTCTAAGTTGTCAACTGATTTTTTCTGCACTCCTTGCTCAACATACCCTTAATGGAGTGGTTTACCCTCTCGTCAAATTTCGCTTTTTAAAGAAGCTACGGAAATTGGTCAGAGTACGCATCTTCTGTTTATCAAAGATAGATCTACTCTTCAGAAAATTACACTTGAGCATCATGGCATCAAATAAAATTTGGAAATTTTATTCAGTTAACTCTCTCCCATCTAATGGCGTCCTAAAGGTTTGAGTTGTTGCCGTTTCTCTTCCTGAACTCGAAGATCCTGTA
>OX103979.1:45420524-45466601 GCA_944470395.2 Schistosoma turkestanicum
GTTCGTCAGGGATGTCACTCTCTCCATTTTGTTTAATTTTTATCATAGACATACTCCTAGATATAACATTATCTTCCCCTGAATTTTCAGGAGTAGACCTTCTACCAGGAGACTCGCTTTTTAACAGGATATGCGGATGACATAGTTCTACTTGGTGAAAACGCTGACAGATTGTAGTCTTCTGACTACCCTAAGCAACAATGCATTCATGTTTGGTATGCAATTCTCCCCGTCGAAATCCAAAATGTTGCTTTAGGGTTGGCTTGTATCGGCACCTGAACTAGTGATAGGAAGTGAAGTATTCGAACGTGTAGACTGCTTCACTTATCTTGGGAGTCTCATTATAGCCGACGGCCTGGTGACTGACGAAATTTCAGCACGGATACAGAAAGTTCGACTGGTTTTTGCCAACCTGCGTCACTTATGGCGTAAACTAGATATCCGTCTGCTAACCAAAGGACGAGTCTACTGCGCTGCATTTCGCTTCGTTCTAATATATGGATGCGAAACATGGCCAGTGAGAGTAGAAGATATTCGTGGGTTATTAGTATTCGATTATAGATGTCTTCGAAACATTGCTCGAATATCCTGGGACAGCCGAGTAAGCGATGCAAAAGTTAGGAATCGAGTACTAGGTGGGGATGACAAATCAATAGATGAAGCAATGAAACTTCGTCAGTTGAGGTGGTTGGGACCGGTGGTTTACGTATGCCTAACGCACCGCCTATGCCCCGACGAGCAACATGTTTCGTGGTGCAGGAGAGTAGGTTTGGTGCGAACAAAGTAAATCTGCTTCCCATACTCGCAGAGAAAATGTGAACCCGTGAATGAACTGATAATAAAATGCAATAACAACTAAGTAATAAGAATAGATATTCTCCTCTAATAAACTGACTATACTATATATACCAAAATTATGAGCACGTGGTAGCATACAACCGCAGGAGAAAGATATAATATTTAAGGATGTCTATTGACGAGGAATTATGTGGGAGCGGGCTGACTGGCTGCATTCATTAGCTAAGCAGCGCGCTAGTGGAGAGCTGGAGGAGAAGTAAAACATAATATTCCAGTGTACCAAATCATAAATATGTCGTCTTTCGTTACTATGCGGTTCGATTGACAGTCCAACCCCGACAGTAGCTACCTCCTTTTCCTATGGTCGTCAGGACTAGCCTAGTCCATGGACGAACGAACCGAACTGTAATTGCCTAAGATATAAATCCCTTTCGGTCCTACCATGACAGGCAGGTCGATGGGCAGACAGGTAGGGGTTACAAGCATTAAGGAAGGAGGGGGTTAGAAAAGCGTCGATCCTAAGAATGTCACACCTCACCTTACCTCACGATGCCGTCTCCGGTGGTAAAACTGTTTGGAAAGAGAAGGAGCGACCACTTTGCAAATTCTCCCATAAAAAGGCCGTGTGTGACACTGGTCTCAAGCCGTTGTGTCCATCAGGCTCTGTGGTCGACTCTCCAGGGGAGGTGAGCTTGCTAAGGCCAACACCACATCCCACTTCTGTTTTCCGATTCCACAAGAAACCACTCTCCCCGGTGTGCAAGCCGGCGAAGTGATGCCCGCACTTATTCTACTCGGTAACAGCTGACATGAGGACTAAACTGGTCATAATCAAATTCTTCCAACACACCAAGGGCGGGTTTACTGCCGCAGCAGTCAGCTTTTGAATTTCTGTTGGTCATTCATTTGTATATTTTCTCTTTCTAAAGTTACTTTAGCTGAGAGTAGACTTCCCAAATATCTCCGCCCAGCAATCCTTCCCCATTAACGCCAATACTTCTACCCAAATCTATCGCTATGGGATCTCGCTGTGCTCATGTGGTAATGGCCAACTTGAGTTGGATGTATGTACCTACGATAGTTCTATACGTTGTGGGTCTGATCGCGATCCGACTGAGCTGACTGCGTTCGACGCTGCTTGGGAGTTTGTTTGAATGATCAAATGTTTCTTCGTGATCATTTATAGGGCAAACGAGGCAATACTGAGTTATTGATGAAGTAAGGTAATGTGCATTTGCCAACGGCTAGGAAGACGAAACCCGAGGTATGAAACTTTCGTTTTAGCATTTGCAAGTACACTGGCTTTGTGTGGTGAATTGAATCGTGATCAGAACTGGTGTCTGCATCGTTTCTCAATACGTAAAAATTACTTAGGAAGACACATATTACACTGTGGAGACAACTTTGTGAATTTAAAACCAACAAGGAAACATCTATAAACTATGAAGATCGTAAAGTCAATAAAAAACCTAGGTACATGTAAGTCGAAAATCAATGATGTAGCGCTAAACTTATTTTTGTAGTGGTTTGTAAAAAGCAATACATGTGACCCAATGGTTTATGTACCTCACACTTTAATCTTAAGTCGATTAACGACGATTTACCCTACAATTACTTAAGTTTGGAGCAGGTTTAAAACAGTAACGTACAGCAAGTTCCCACAACAGATTCCAGATAGATCAGTTGTTTTTACTGTACGTATAACACACAAAGAAGTTTGACAAATGATAGAAAAAGGCCAGTAAAAGACAAAACATCTAAGTACAGATCATAACGTAAACGGTCACAACAATATGTGATATTAATAAATGAATAGGAGCTAAATAAATTCTAACAGACAACAGTCACAGACGTTAAATTAGGTGGACGAAGCTATTTCCTTATTGGAGTATAGTTACAAGTATTGATCTCGACAGATACTCAATTTTAATCAAAGATCTTAATCTCCAGGCGGAATTCGTCGATACATTAGATAAGGTAAAAAGATGTATCCTACCTTTTATCGGTCAAAGAATCCGAAGGGAAGTCAAAACATAAGGACTACAATATCTATGTGTAAAATTGATATTAGATCATGGAAATAAAAAACCGTAGACTACATTTAAAACTACTATATAGGACTGCTAGCAGTCAACATAAATCAATGAACCCAATAATTTGTATCTACAGGCGTCTAAAACTTGAATTTTAGGGGGAAAGTGCACACTAAATATATACAAATCGTTATGCTGCAAACTAAATGGTCAGTAGATAAACTTTGACAGGATAATTTCGCCAAGCAAATTGCAAACGCCAGATTGAATTCATCCACATTAAACTCGAAGCAATAATTCTACATCACGGCCAACAGCTACTTATTAATGAGAGTTTAAAACGAAATATAATGATAAATCCAGTTTTATTCAAACGACGGCTGTCAGTGTGAAAATGTGGAGAGAATATGATTAACTTCGTTGAACTTCCACAAATCTTAGCTGTCAGTTTTTGTTTCTAATAAAAAGTTAATTACACAAAATGCATCATCATTAGTGACGGGTAAAGAGATATGACGAATGTTTGAAAACAACTCAATGCCTGTTGTTACGCCGGCTTACAGTAGTAAGCTATTCACTTCCAAACTGATGAAACCACAAACTACATAAACGTAAATTAGGAGTCAACCTTACATCGTCCCCCCTCTTCACTCTGACCACCCGTTTCTGTTGTAATAAACAACTCCACGGACTTTGGTCGCCTCAATGACACTACATGGCCGCTAGCTTGACCCAAAAAGCCTTCATATTACGCCTAAAAATATCGAAACCCACAAGCGAGGAATTCAATACAATAAATGTTTCACAATACAGATGATGCGTCCGTCTTTCTTTGCACTCGCGTCTTTAGTCATCCTGCATAGTCAGTCATCACTAAAATAGTCTGAAGGCGGTATTTAGTCACTAGTGTATGATTTAATTCTTAGGTCAGTTGACAGCTGTTTGTGCATTCGTTATAGCGTGCCTGATTTGAGTGGCTTAGAACTAACAAGTCATTCAAGGAACGCGGGCGCTTAGAAATTTACGTTACCTCGCTGTCTCCCATCCCCCACTCACAGGAAACAATCTATTTTGGATATCATAGCACTGACACTGCGAGGCCACAGTACCTAAAGAGTACTTTGAGTTAATGTTCCGTCCCCCTGTCCTTGATTCTGGTGTGTCTGCCTACTGTGCAGAGTAACTAAGGCATTAGCAAAGCCACAGGCCCCACGACAAATTGCCCCGAAATTCGCAACGGAAAAACATAAATCGCCGGTCAAATATACCAGTGAAACAGGCGAGAAAGGCAGCCCAAAACACAAACGAACACATTAACAGAGCTGATCGGTTGTTGTTAACCCTCACTCGACGGTGGATGAAGCGACACCCAGCTAACTGGGGTGACAAAATCATTTTGGTGTTGGTTCCACGCTACTTCCCTTTTAATTGTATTCGCTACAGCAAACTGCAGGTTCCACAGAGTGTCACCTATCCGTCAATTTATTTAGGTTTCAGTTTCAGTAACACCAACTTTTACTGGTATGGGTGAATAGCGCTCCATCGAGCTCAGGGAAAGTGTTGTCCATACGTTTCAATGCAGTGGGCCAACTCTGTGGTCTTCATTGGACGGACTAATTCCCACTGACTGTCTATTAGTTTTGCTGCCGAACGGTCGTTGGCAGCGCTGGTGCTCGAGATCAGAGTACACCAGTATTCCTCGAAACTTGAGGGGTAGGTCGGTTCCTCTCTATAGAGCGTTTCCTACTCTCCTGAATGCGCCACGTCTGCTGCCTTTCTTGGATTAGTTCGCATCAACTACGTCAGAGATTTCGAATTTGCTCTTCTAATCTCGCTATAACTTGATTCCGCGAGTCCCCTTGGCTCGACCCGGAGTCTAATTCTCTTGTTCGAGTGTGGGAAAAACTTTCTTACGTATCAGTCTAAGCGTTCTCTAGCTTGCTCAACGCTTACCCGATCTTGAACTATCGCGTTCGCTAGTTTATAAAGCGTTTGCCTCTTTTCGCAAGTGGTGATAACGGCCCGCAAGAAGCTTTTACTCCAGTTCTCAGTCATCAAAATGTCATTCATGGCCACACTTGTCTTAAACAACGTTCAGAATAACAATGTGGTGATATCATCCAATTGTCTTCGTATAAGGTGAGGAGTTGCAAAAGCCTTGTTTGCTCCCCCTGTATAGGTCAAACTGGTGTGGATGTTTTCAGTGGTTGCTAAACCGAGATCGCGTTCCAAGGAGACGTTTGAGAGCGGGCTTTCGTTGACAGTATAAGTCTTTTGCTCCATATGGGGCAGAATGTACATAACTTGACATTTCGACTGGTTTAGTATTAAGCTGTTTTCTCACTGCCCATTCCTCAAGGTCAGTGAAATCCTATTCGCTTCTAATGGACCTTCAGATTTTTCATCGTCTGCGTAGATCATTGCCGCGCAGCTAAGTGTGTCTAACATAATATGGACATAATATGTTCACCTGTGACACTCCTGATATTGGGCCCGACTAACTTGCAGGCACACTATTCACCTTGATACGAAAATTTCCAAACTGAAGTTCGTTTCTATGCCAAGGTAGGAGTTGGTCAGTGAAGCCCATTTCCGCAACCTTCACGATTAGGCGTGCGTGGGGTACTGTGTCAAGGGCTTGTTTAAAGACAGGAAACATTATGTGCACCGGTGAATTAAGCACCATCATGTTTTTCAGCTATCCCGTGCTATGAGAACAATAGATGCGCAAGACCTGGCTTTCCGAAACCCGTATTGAGCTTCATGGAGTATTTAATTCTTATTCATGTGCTCCTCTATCTGTTCGTTCACCAGCCCTTCCATTATCTCCTATACAATTGGTAGTAATAAAACTAGTCTATAAGAATAATAATAATAAATTATTCTCGAATAACAACCTGTTACAAGAGGAATGCCAATTTATAGGCAAGATCAAAGTGTTAAGATTGCTAACATATATTTTGTAAAACGTTTTTCAGACACCGAAACATTTTGGCTGAACTTGTGGGACAAACTCGACCCTTAGCCTTATGTAAAGTTTTGAGGGTTCCGATCAATTGTATCAGCCAAAGGCAGTTGAAGGCCAGTCGGTTGGATTGGCTGCTGGTTAGTGCGCTGTGGCGTAGCTCGGTAACCCGTCTCGGGGTGCCAGGAATAGCTGGGTAAGCCCTCCTTGTCGCCCATGCCGACTGAGGATTACGGGTAGTGAATTGGCTGGAGGGATCTTGTTTCTTTCATAAGTGCCCGAACGGGGGCCACTGATCGCGTGCGTACTTTTTGGACGTCCACTTGTCTGTAGACCAATCTAAACAACATGTGCGCTCCCGTATGGCGCAGGGGTGATCGCAATATTGGCTCTTGTGAGAATCTTTGTGCCGCTTAAAAAGCAGCGGCGTGCTGGTTAACCAAGAATATAGCCAAATGCCTCATCATCAAATTAGTGATTACGGATATTCCCACTGTCCTTATTTACTATCTAGAGAAACCACAGCCGAGGGAACGGGCTTGGTAGAATTAGCGGGGAAAGAAAACCCTATCGAGCTTGACTCTAGTCCGACTTTATCAGGAGACATGATGGATGTAGTATAGGTGGGAGCTGCGTGCTTAGGGTGCTCGGCGAAAATGAAATATCACTGCAATCACTGTTTCTTTACTTATTCAGTGATACGGAAACGAAATTGTATTTTGGTTCATATCACGTGCTGGGGCGCGTGGTCTATCGCTACGTACTTCGGTATCTTGGTCATGCCAGATGAGTTGTGGTGCAAATTACCGTATTTGAGTCTTGATCTGATTTGCGACCTGTTCTGAAGACCATGTCAGGCGGGGAGTTTGATTGGTGCGGTACATCCGTCAAATGTTAACGCTGGTGTCCTATGGTGAGCTCAGTCAGGACTGAAACCTGGCGTAGAGTAAAAGGGATAAAGCTTACTTGTTTTTGATTTTCAGTACGAATACAGGCCGTCAAAGCGTGGCCCATAGTTACTTTTGATGTTATTTTTGGAGTTTGAAGCAAGAAGTGTCAGAAAAGTTACTACATGGATAACTAGCTTGTGGCGGCCAATCTAAGTCTGAATCCCGTTCAAATTTGCAACGGTACACTGCATCCGACACGTGGCTCGGCTAGTTTACGTTTTCCATTTGGGGTCTGGACTGGACTATGTGTTCGGCTAGGCCCATTAGGTCTGGTGTTGTGCCAGAGCGATGACCTTAACCCGTGCTCCGGGTACGGGGTCGACACGATATCTGATTGTGGTATGAGTGTGAGGATACTAAATCGTTTGTAGACGACTTAAGGTTTTGTCGGGGAGACGTAAGTGCTTGGGCAGCTTTCAGACTGCGGAACACTGAATCCTCTCCCTGCTTGACGGAATGATTTGAGGACTTGTCCCTAATCATTTCCCCTATACTAGGCTTCGGTCTGGTTGCTTGGTTACTGCATCTATGCGTATAAGTATATTGTGGTCTTGGCAAATGTATATCATATATGCATATACCGTATACTTGCAGTTGACTGGATCTGTGCATTCGTGTGTACTGAACTGTGCATAGGTGATTGCCAATGTGTTCAGTATACGTATATGCACGGATCTTGTATAGTTGCGAGCAAATTTTTTTGAGTCAGGTGTAGTCCGCGGCGTTTTCGCGAAAAAAATCGCGCGTTTCTTGGCGCGGCTGTTCTCAAAAGGCATTTTATAGTCCTGAAATATATTTCCCCCTTATAATAATATTAACTAGACTGCATCTCTGCTGCTAGTAGGAGACCATCGAGTTAAAGGTAGTCTCTCTATGATACATGGAAAGTAAAACCAACCGCGCTCTCTTCATCAAAGTGGATTTACTACAAACTACTTGAAGATAGAAGCGTGTATAAACCAATCGACACAAACCCAACAAAAGAGATGGACAACCAAATCTCAAGGACTCTAAATTGGCTTGTAAAAGCAGAACAAATATCACAACAAGATCAATAGAGAATGAAATCCAGTGGACCAGTAATTCCACGATTCTACGGTATGCCTAAACTACGCAAACACAATATTTCACTACGCCAATTTGTATCCCTCCCAGGAACCACGACCTACAACTTATCAAGAGAACTTTCAAGGATAATAAAACATCTGACGGATTGATCCAACTACTCCATTAAGTCTACCACACAAGGGGATTCAAATCTAAAACGACGAAACGATGATATCCTTTGACGTAAGAGCCTTTTCACCTCAATAGAATCAAGGTTATCGAAAGAAACTCTTTCCTGCTCCTCACCAACGACACAGATATGCAAAATATACGAAACTTCAGAGCCGAAGTCTGCTAGAACCCATGGCTCTATGCTTGACAACGGCTCAATGCTCCCCGGTAATTCCTTATGTTTAAAATTAACAGCCACCAGACACACAGACACAGCATTGGTGACATGACTTTTGTTTGTCCCGGATAACTCTAAGTTGTCAACTGATTTTTTCTGCACTCCTTGCTCAACATACCCTTAATGGAGTGGTTTACCCTCTCGTCAAATTTCGCTTTTTAAAGAAGCTACAGAAATTGGTCAGAGTACGCATCTTCTGTTTCAGTTTCATTTATCAAAGACAGATCTACTCTTCAGAAAATTACACTTGATCATCGGGGCATCAAATAAAATTTGCAAATTTTGATCAGTTAACTCTCTCCCATCTAATGGCGTCCTAAAGGTTTAAGTTGTTGCCGTTTCTCTTCCTGAATCTCACTCACTACCCCGTACCTCTGAGACATATTGAAGTATTTTCGATAACTGCCTATTCCTTTGATGTATGAGAACGGTGTGTTAAGTTGGTTAGGACTAACTGGTTTCCAAATTAAATATTTTAGTGACTACTATATTATTCCTTGGTTTCCTCACGCTGGAGCTCAATTACGTCTTAAAGCCCATAGTATCGTCCAAATGGAAAAGTGTAAATGGTCATCTGCTCTAATCCTAATGAGTTTGATTGACGTATTCATCATGTTATTTGCCAATTCGTTATCTTATTATTTCTCCTTTTCAGTAACTCATCACACTCCTCAAATATTGGCGTGGATAATTGCCGAAGACTTAGTTGCTTTACTTTGGGGCGTGTAAACTTATCTGATGAATCTTAACAAGAAGATGCTTGCACGTTTATCTTATCAATTCTTGTTATATGCAGACCTGAATTTACCTTGTATTGGTTCTCACCCAGAAATTTTTTGTCGCAACACAATCATCATAAGTCGCACCAACTATTGCAGTGTACACAGCAGAGTTTGAAACATTTTAGCCATCTCTAAGCAATATATCTTGTGAAATATTAACGTTAGAAATTTCGACATTGTGATCTTGCCTGCTAATCCGCATCCTTCTTGTAGCATCTATTTATCTGAGAATGAAATCGTTATTATTGCCATTGATAATAATATTAAATGAACAAAGATAATGATAAACAGAATTTAACTGAATGGACTGGTATCGAAAAGCATGTTCGGCGTGAATCTGATGTAACCATAAGTGTCTTACTATGTTAATTTGTGTAATCAGCTGCTACTGGTGACTGATTGTTACACAATTGACCATCTAGATTCTCAACATTTTTGCTGAAATGACCCTGGCCATAACTGTTAAAAGAGTTTTCTACATAAGCCATAGCAGTAGTGAAAAGGTAGGATCATACATAAATGCTTGTCCCTTAATGGAGAATTCTTCAAATTTTTACTCGTGGAACGGGCTCTACGTTTCACGCATTATCAGCGTTTTGTTAATATCAGCACACATTTTGTCATGAGTATTTTTTAAATGTGAAGTACAGCTTTAAACAAGCACCGAAAATGCAATAGAGTATTTATCTCATTTCTTATAGACAATTACCCAGGTTGTGCATATTCAGAATGCATGTCCAAAACTTTCTAGTGATCAAAGTTCCTAACCGTACTCCAACGTTTTTTCTCTGTTGTTTCAGTTTAAGGGAAGTAGTGTGGGTATGTAGGAATTCAATAAGAGTTCATTTGAGAAACTTCTCAAGCCCATTAGTTTTAGCGGTTAGGATTGAGCTGTATAACCATTTCGTGACAGTAGTCATCTGTATGACTCTCTAGAATTACATGCAAATGTATCTAAGGTAGACAACACTAATTCCTGACTTTCAAGGTTTAACAAAAAATTCTTTGACTCCACAGCTTCGCAAAATAATAAACCACTAACAAAACTATCTTCGTTCAAATAAGAGAAGACCCTGCTTACATCTACGTAGAATAAAATGTTCTTATTGGTTTGCGTTGATATGGTGTCACTTATACCATCATATTTATATCTGAAAAATATGGAATCGTACGTCAGAGTACTACTTTCCAAAGCCAATTTTTCGAAAATATAGTGACCGAAAAACTCAGTCTGTTCGATAGTGATGGCTATAACTATGGCCAATTCAAAAGATTTGAGGTTACAACCACTCATTCTTTTCAATGGCAAGCAGTTTCAAGATTTTGATAGTTTTCTTTAAGTATCGAATACAATTGAAATACTTAATATATTATGCTATTGTGCACGATTGTCCATTGAGACGAACACTGCAAGGCAGAAACATTTTCTATTTAAGACTTAAAGTGCATAAAAACTGGTCTCATAATTTGTATGAGCAGATTTTATGCTGAAACTTGGGTGACGCACTCACTACAAGCACTGAAAGAAGTTAAAAAAATTCTACCAGCCGTTTTTTAACACTATATATCGATGAACGATGAATCCCCAAACATAGTAATAGCTTTTAGCTTGTAACAGCTATTATAGGCAACAGAAGTACACTAAATTACCAGGAAAGAGATTTGAATAAGTACATCTGATCTAAGTTGACTTACTCACTTATTTGTTACAATTTCGGGATGACATTCTAGATTCACGAAAACACCTGTGCGCGATTGTATCTCCGGTTACTGTGAAATATAATATTTTTTCTGAAATAAATATTTTTAAATACCTGGGGAGCTGAACTTTATCATCAATGGTCGTAGCATCATATTACTAATTAGTAGGGCTTCTAGTTTTCTTATCGTGAAATGGATAGTTCTCGTAGGTCCAATTTCTACCTCTATAACTTCACTGTAGATTATTTTTATGCTCCAAGTACACGCCTTGATCATGCACATATGTAATACATCTTTCCTCGCCGTTTAGATTTTTAAAAGGAAGATCAAGTGATGTCATGCGGTCGTTTTTGCACTTTTTATTGTTTATCATGCGTCCCTGACGATTAACTAGCTAAATGATCAAATAGCAAATTTTTGTCGGGTAAACTGCAATGGTCTTCGTACTGGTGGTTAAGGCTAAAAATCAGACATAAAATAAACCTTAAAACCCGGAGTTTTCAATTAACACTACTCAACAAAACGCATATCATCAAATACAGACAGTTGTAAACCCATCTGAAAGACCTCATTGTTAATATCAATCGTATTTATTCTCAGTTAACAATGCACTACGTCAGGCATGTCAGCTTATAGAAGAGATTAGTTTTTTATAAATGCTAAAATACCTTTGTTTTATCTATAAACGTATTTTCTGTTCCGCTCCTCGTCCCGTCTTCTTTATTCCTCTTTTTTTTCAGAACCTTATTCCACTCCTCATATATTAGTCTGGATATTTGCAGTAGACTTGGTTACCCTACCCAAAAACATGTAAAATCATTAGCTGATGAATATCAACCAGACCTTTGTACATTTACCGCATCAATTCTAGTTATATGCAAACCTATCTCTACCATGAATCGTTTCTCAGTCCATAAGATGATTGTCGTAACGCAACCTTCGTAACTTGCGCCAATTATTCGTATTGAACATTCCATCTTTAATAACAATGAATCTTGTGAAATGTTTCAGTAAATGTATACCGTTTTAAAAGAAATATGTTGTTAATCTTAACATTTTGATCTTGCCTGTAAATTGGCATGTCTCTTGTAACATGTTTGTTATTTGAGAATAAATTATTATTATTATTATTATTATTATTAAAACTACTAAGTTGCTCAGTTACATTGATATTTTGCAAAATAATGCTGGTCACTCATATTTTTCCTTAATAAATTATAAATAACGTTTTAGAAACGGGAATGTACAATACAATAACTGGTGCGAATTATGTGCTTTGCATGGTGGCGAACAGCCTATGGCTGACAATTACACTATGTAGTGTCTAGACCCGTACATAACAGGAATTTAATGAGATAAGTGCAAATTTATCATCTTCATGGCATCTTCCAGACTTAACAGGCTTTCGTGGAGATAAAAACTGTACTTCTCAGGGGAATCGGGTCTGTTATGTAAGAGGCAGGATAAAGTGATGTTTCAAATGTGCTTAAGGTTTTGTATCAAAACGGTTCTGAAAAAGAGAAGGAAAGAAGAGGGGTTAGTTAAGATCTGCCTTTTGGAAGCAGACTTAACCAGATATACAAGATCATTTGATAATATCGGTATACTGAGCTCAATTTTTGAGTTCGCATATATACTCACTGACAAACAAAGCAACTCAGAGCCTTGACTAATAGTTACAATACTTAGACCTATATTGCTGCACAAAAGCAAACATCTTACCATTGCTTAACAAGGCCTACAATTTGTGTCTTTCTATCCATATTGAGAATTTTTCAAAAACGGATCCCACACGTCTGACGTATACTATGATTTCCATAACTCCGTTAGTGAATATAAGGATTACACGTCATCTGACCTAATGATATTCCAGCTTTGCTCATTAGTTCTTTCTCACTGAAGCTATTTTCTGATGTAAAGCCTTTGACTGAGCAGTCAGTGTTAAAAAATTATAGCAAGGTTGACAGAAACTGTATTCGAAGTGCCACTACCACAACTCCCCATCTGTAGTAGCATAGGAAAGCAATGCAAAAAGTTCATTTGGCCGCATGATATTAATAATACACAAATTTAGTGACCCAGCAATAAGAATGTTGTTTTAATTCGGCAAATTTAAGTCCATGTAGACCAGAAGTAAGGAAGCGGCATAACCTAAGAACCAAGCCACTCAATATACAAAATTCAAATATAAAACATCTGCCACCATTTCAGCCCCTCGAAATCGTGTCTAGCTAACTCATACTTCAAACTGCCTCTTTGTTTTAATGAGTGTATGGAAGCAGTAACGAAAGATTAAACACCTGTTTCAAAAATATATCGTGCAGCAAGACTTTTCTCAAAACACGTCTCACGTATAGACTTCAAAACACGTCTCACTTATAGACTTCAAAACAGAATCTTTTTCTGAATAGAGCTGAAAGGATCTAATTTACATTCAAACCTATCAATTGTCGCTCAACCTGAGGGTCGGATTACGCCACCATTAAATATTCAAAATAATGGAACAATTTACCAGCGCGCTTTCAACGCTACATCATCAGACTTCTGACAAGTTTGAGGACAAAACTGTCATCAACTCTGAGAAAAATGGTAGCCGACTTACGGATTAGCAAACAAAGATGGAATGAAGGGGCTCTTCGGTAACACCAGTATTGAAGGAGCTACCACCAGCCGTAGTACGGAATCGCTGAAACTGGGCATCGATATGACATCAGTGGTGTTAGCCAGTTCAGGCGCATCCGTGGTCCGTGAAGAAGACAAAGGTGAGTGAATTCCCGTCAAGGTTTAAGAGGATCAAAGACTGTCGTCACAGATGCCCAACATCCAAGAACTTCGAACAAGATCAGTTAATGCAGTTGTTGTATAGCCTATTTCTGAGATTATTCAACCGGTCAGCAAAAATTACGGAATCTAAGTCTATAACTGTTCTCAAACAACAATGTGTTATTTAAATATGCTCATAAACAAAAGCCGAAGTTTTACACAGCAAAATGCACGAGTCGCGTTAACATGCAACGCTAATAAAACTAAATTAATGAGAATATCTGAAATATGGGTATCTTAAATCACTGACCAGAACCTGGAAGCACCATGCATGTATTTGTTCCATTATGACAGGAAAACTGGAGTGGAACGCGATGTGGTTTCGTACGTGTGATCCTACTTGATAGCACACAAAGTGTAAACTTAAGAGTTTTTCAGCCTTGATGTATCTGTATGGTTTAAGATTGTCTAACATCTCATGATGTCAGGTTGAAGCCAGCTCCATAAAACCTACCGCCAAACGACAAAGATTATAGAGGGAATGTCACTTCACTTGTCTTAGATAAACGTATGTCATAATCGTATGGGAATCAACAGTCTCAAGGTCAACTTATCTGAGCATATATGTATCAGAGGTCAATTCTACTAAGGCCGATTATTCAAGCTCATTGAGGAACCGATTTTTTTAAAGAATATAAAATAAGCAATACAGTGGCGAAGCCATTATTCTACATCATCCTTGCACTGGATCTTCACGAATGAAAAGGTCTTGATTGAAATTCCCAGTCCTGGTTCCCCAGTGAAACAGTCATCACGTCGTCGTACGCTTCACTTGGCAAAATTGAGCTTAGTCATCCATTAACAACAAGCCCCAGCTTTGAAGGACAGCCTGCATCAGATGGTTTAAGGAGCCCGCCTTAAACTTGGTGTGGACGCACACTAGGTTTTCGTACAGAAGAGAGAATCTTTCGTACTATGAGCAAGACGGTCCCACGAAAGCTCCTCAGCATTTACAGACAAACTACAGTCATAATTAATCGAACTTTTAGAATGTTTAGACTTAGAAGGTAATTCCAGACGTAATTTGAACGAAATAGTAAAGATAAGCTTCACAACAAGCTAGTCGATAAATTTTTCCCTAAGCCGAACAGCTCGTTCCGTCATAAAGCCTCTCCTTGACAATTCGAAGTAGGGAATTTTCCAGCTATTAGGTGTCAATGACACGACCACAAACACCGACGATACCGAAGGGCTCTTGGCAAAACAATACTTTCAAGAACTTCAGCCATCACACACAACTTGAACTGACTAGAGCTTAACCTGCAATCTGAGAGGAATCTCAGAGTTAAATCTAAGCAGTGGTCTGATTGATCAAAAAATGAATTGCCTGAACAAAGATATTACCTCTAATTCCGGTATGGCTCACTCACCTATAGTAGAAGAAGTGGTCTCAATCTTTGTAATACTACTCGGTGCTATGTCCAGTTCGTCGAGTGAAGGCGCATCCCCAAACAATTGGAAGCTAATGCTCATCCCACTGCACTTCCGTAGGAGGCCGATGCAATATAATGTTAAGCTACCAGCAGGAAGTATTCCATTCGATTCCTTCAAAATCTATGGAGCCCATAGTAAGTTACGGTTTTCGTAACTACCCACTATCCATTAGCTACTTTTGTCTTCAGCAACACAGTTTCAGGAGGGGGTACTTCTCTACAACCAATCTTCTGACTACGATGGATAGAAGGACTACCATTATTGTTAACAAACAGAAAGTTGATGAGGTATATCTCGACTACTCAGAAGCTTGCGATAGGGAAAACCATGCATTAGGCAGTAAGTCTAAGCCGTTAATCATCAAACCTCGTTTAACAGACCAGTTAACTGAATACATAAACAGTCAAATTTCAGAGTTCAGGATGGACTTTAAGCATTCTCCGAATTATAAGTGGTGTCCCTCAGAGTTCAGTACTCGGACTTCTTCAGTTTTCCATCTGAGTTGCTTTTTCATCGACACTGTTAGACTTCGAGGGGGTTTCAGCCAAGATAATAGGTTGGATCTTCAGGACAATCTGACTCATCCTTAAAGTTGGACGGATAACAATGGACTTACTAGCCTCAGACCTGCAGACTGCATATACGACTTATTTTACACACCCCTAGAAATGTCCTAAGTTGTAAAAGATCTAGGATTCTTAAGACCCTATGATCAAAATTCCTAAAGGAACTTCAAAAGAAATTTATTTCAAAAAATCTTTGCAGTGGTAACGTCGAAACATACTATTGGCAGTCGATCGTTCTGCCTTCTAGGTAACAACTTCATTCGGCCCCATTCTCGATATAAAAATATAGCGTTTCTTCTCTTACTCCGAAGATTCAATAGAACATATTCCAATGTGAACCAACGAATCACTCTGAGATCTCATGTTAAAACCTCACAACAGCAACCCATGTCACTGGGTATCCCCGCGTTTGAGCATTGGTGTCCTACATTTGACCTTCAAACGACTCTCGGCATTCTTAACAACCTTCTCCTAAAATATCTATATGAGTAAACCTTAGAGCGAATGACCAGAAACCAGAGGCCAAACAGCGAAATAGGCTGTACGCACATCTTTTGCCCTTTATGAGTAATCAAATTCTGGAATTTGTTATCGACTGAGGCGGTCGTAGTAACTTCCCAGAAGTCTTTTAAGGAGGAACTAGAAATATCATTAATAATTCGTGCTAGCCTTTCATCTTAATTTACTTACTATTTCTCTTTTACTCCCTAAATACACTTAGGTCCCTAGCAGGAGGTATCGATGACCCACATCTGCTAGAGGAGAAAGCCGATGACCATGCTCTTTTTTATTCACTCCGCAACTATTTGAACCATTTACACATTCTTTAGCTAATAAAACAGACGGTTTGAAACGTTTTAAACAGGAACTATGGGAATTATTCCAAGCTTTCACACAGACTGTTCAAGACACAATAATTAAAGCCGGACAAACAAATTGCAATTTGCGGGACTGACTGACACCGGTTAGTACTTATTTGGTTCGCATCTATGATCCCCTGGAAATTCTTCTACGAGCATTTGAAAACAATATTCTTTTCCCACAAAAATAAGTTTAAATAGTAGCGCTGAACTTTTTTTACAACGAATAGCCCTAGAACTCTCTTAAGACGTTTCCTCTCTTCTTCACTGTCTACTTTTCTCATCTACTTACGCTAGACCCATTCACAAATATCTTATCTTAGCCAAAATTTCTCCTACTTTGCTTTTATTTGAACCACAAGACATGTATCAATCGACTAGATTTGAAAATCGAGTCGCAAAACCGGCCGAATCGAATCTGGAACTGTACCGAAAGTACTGGAATCAAACGCTAGGAAGTCAGTTGGTTTATGCTAGCTCGTGAAAAAGATATTGTATATTAGGTTAGATACTGGAGAACTGGTTTGGTTAAACACATGATTATATATAAAATGAAGTCCTTGTTTAATAGTTGTTTAATATCAGGCAGGTTCCCGTCATATTTTCAATGTAAGTACGGTTTCATAAAACCTACAATGAGTTGCGGGAAATGTTGGTTGGATTTAAATTCTCACAGGCTTATCCAGGCCCTTCATTGATTTTGAATGGACTTGTCATGCATGCTGAAGTATAGTCTTTTCCCACCAGCACATTAATTTTTGTTGAACAGCTTCATCCGGTAACATACTATTAACTACATGTAAAATAATACTAGGATTCTATATTGGATAAGTACTAAGCAGACAATTGGATTTTCGCAAAAAGATGAGCTTAAACTAGTATTTTGTCCAAAAACGTAAGTTAGTGTTGCATATAACTTCATTCTACACCTAAGGATGAAGCAACGTGTAGAATCTGGACACCAAGATGTAGGTGTGCAGATTCTACACGTTGCATCATCCTAAGGTGTAGAATGAAGTTATATGCAACACTAACATACGTTTTTGGACAAAATAATAAGTTTAAGCTCATCTTTTTGCGAAAATCCAATTGTCTGCTTAGTACTTATCCAATATAAAATCCTAGTATTATTTTACATGTAGTTAATAGTATGTTACCGGATGAAGCTGTTCAACAAAAATTAAAGTGCTGCTGGGAAAAGACTATACTTCAGCATGCATGACAAGTCCATTCAAAATCAATGAAGGGCCTGTATAAGCCTGTGAGAATTTAAATCCAACCAACATTTCCCGTAACTCATTGTAGGTTTTATGAAACCGTACTTACATTGAAAAGATGACGGGAACCTGCCTGATATTAAACAACTATTAAACAAGGACTTCATTTTATATATAATCATGTATTTAACCAGTTCTCCAGTATCTAACCTAATATACAATATCTTTTTCACGAGCTAGCATAAACCAACTGACTTCCTAGCGTTTGATTCCAGTGCTTTCGGTACAGTTCCAGATACTTGGTTCGATTAGATTCGGCCGGTTTTGCGACTCGATCTTCAAATCTAGTCGATTGATACAACATGTCTTGTGGTTTAAATAAAAGCAAAGTAGGAGAAATTTTGGCTAAGATAAGATATTTGTGAATGGGTCTAGCGTAAGTAGATGAGAAAAGTAGACAGTGAAGAAGAGAGGAAACGTCTTAAGAGAGTTCTAGGGCTATTCGTTGTAAAAAAAAGTTCAGCGCTACTATTTAAACTTATTTTTGTGGGAAAAGAATATTGTTTTCAAATGCTCGTAGAAGAATTTCCAGGGGGATCATAGATGCGAACCAAATAAGTACTCACCGGTGTCAGTCAGTCCCGCAAATTGCAATTTGTTTGTCCCGGCTTTAATTATTGTGTTTTGAACAGTCTGTGTGAAAGCTTGGAATAATTCCCATAGTTCCTGTTTAAACGTTTCAAACCGTCTGTTTTATTAGCTAAAGAATGTGTAAATGGTTCAAATAGTTGCGGAGTGAATAAAAAAGAGCATGGTCATCGGCTTTCTCCTCTAGCAGATGTGGGTCATCGATACCTCCTGCTAGGGACCTAAGTGCATTTAGGGAGTAAAAAAGAAATAGTAAGTAAAGTATGAGGAAAGGCTAACACGAATTATTACTGATATTTCTAGTTCCTCCCTAAAAGACTTCTGGGAAGTTACTCCGACCGCCTCAGTCGATAACAAATTCCAGAATTTGATTACTCTTAATGGATAAAAGATGTGCGTACAGCCTATTTTGCTGTGTGGCCTCTGGTTTCTGGGCATTCGCCCTAAGGTTTACTCAAATAGATATTTTAGGGGAAGGTTGTTAAGAATGCCGAGAGTCGTTTGAAGGTCACATGTAGGACACCAATGCTCAAACGCGGGGATATCCAGTGATATGGGTTGTTGTTGTGAGGTTTAAGCATGAGATCTCAGAGTGATTCGTTGGTTCACATTGGAATATGTTCTACTGAATCTTCGGAGTAAGGGAAGAAATGCCATATTTTTATATCGTGAATGGGGCCAAATAAAGTTGTTACCGAGAAGGCAGAACGATCGACTGCCAATAGTATGCTTCGACGTTACCACTGCAAAGATTTTTTGAAATGTTTCTTTTGAAGTTCCTATAGGAATTTTGATCATAGGGTATTAAGAATCCTAGATCTTTTTCAACGTCGGACACTTCTAGGGGTGTGTAATATAAGTCGTATATACAGTCTGCAGGTCTGAGGCTAGTAAGTCCATTGTTATCCGTCCAAGTTTAAGGATGAGTCAGATTCTCCTGAAGATCCAAAATATTATCTTGGCTGAAACCCCCTCGAAGTCTAACATTGTCGACGAAAAAGCAACTCAGATGGAAAACTGAAGAAGTCCGAGTACTGAACTCTGAGGAACACCACTTATGATTCGGAGAATGCTTAAAGTCCATCCTGAACTCTGAAATTTGACTGTTTATGTATTCAGTTAACTAGTCTGTTAAACGTGGTTTGATGATTGACAGCTTAGACTTACTGCCTAATGCATGGTTTTCCCTATCGCAAGCTTCTGAGTAGTCGAGATATACCTCATCAACTTTCCGTTTGTTAACAATAATGGTAGTCCTTCTATCCATCGTAGTCAGAAGATTGGTTGTAGAGAAGTACCCCCTCCTGAAACTGTGTTGCTGAAGACAAAAGTAGCTCATGGATAGTGGGTAGTTACGAAAACCGTAACTTACTATGGGCTCAATAGATTTCGAAGGGTTCGAATGGAATACTTCCTGCTGGTAGCTTAACATTATATTGCATCAGCCTCCTATGAAAGTGCAGTGGGATGAGCATTAGCTTCCAATTGTTTGGGGATGCGCCTTCACTCGACGAACTGGACATAGTACCGAGTAGTATTGCAAAGAATGAGACCACTTCTTCTACCATAGGTGAGTGAGCCATATCGGAATTAGAGGTAATATCTTTGTTCAGGCAATTCGTTTTTTGATCAATCAGACCACTGCTTAGATTTAACTCTGAGATTCCTCTCAGATTGCAGGTTGAGCTCTAGTCAGTTCAAGTTGTGTGTGATGGCTGAAGTTCTTGAAAGTATTGTTTTGCCAAGAGCCCTTCGGTATCGTCGGTGTTTGTGGTCGTGTCATTGACACCTAATAGCTGGAAAATCCCCGACTTCGAATTGTCAAGGAGAGGCTTTATGACGGAACGAGCTGTTCGGCTTAGGGAAAAATTTATCGACTAGCTTGTTGTGAAGCTTATCGTCACTATTTCGTTCAAATTACGTCTGGAAGTACCTTCTAAGTCTAAGCATTCTAAAAGTTCGATTACTTATGACTGTAGTTTGTCTGTAAATGCTGAGGAACTTTCGTGGGACCATCTTGCTCATAGTACGAAAGATTCTCTTCTGTACGAAAACCTAGTGTGCGTCCACACCAAGTTTAAGGCGGGCTCCTTAAACCATCTGCTGCAGGCCGTCCTTTAAAGCTGGCGCTTGTTGTTAATGGATGACTAAGCTCAATTTAACCAAGTGAAGCGTACGACGATGGGATGACTGTTCACTGGGGGAGCCAGGACTGGGAATTTCAATCAAGAACTTTTCATTCGTGAAGATCCAGTCCAAGGATGATGTAGAACAATGGCTTCGCCATTGTATTGCTTATTTTATATTCTTTAAAAAAATCCGTTCCTCAATGAGCTTGAAGAATCGGCCTTAGTAGAATTGACCTCTGATGCATATATGCTCAGATAAGATGACCTTGAGACTGTTGATTCCCATAAGATTATGACATACGTTTATCTAAGTCAAGTAAAGTGACACATTCCCTCTATCATCTTTGTCGTTTGGCGGTAGGTTTTATGGAGCTGGCTTCAACTTGACATCATGAGATGTTAGACAATCTTAATGAACACCATACCATCAAGGCTAAAAAATCTTGAGTGTACACTTTGTGTGCTATCAAGTAGGATCACACATACGAAACCACATCGCCTTCCACTCCAGTTTTTCTGTCATAATGGAACAAATACATGCATGGTGCTTCCAGGTTCTGGTCAGTGATTTAAGATACCCATATTTCAGATATTCTAATTAATTTAGTTTTATCAGCTTTGCCGTGTTAACACGACTCGTGCATTTTGCTGTGTAAAACTTCGGCCTTTGTTTATGAGCATATTTAAGTAACACATTGTTGTTTGAGAACAGTTATAGACCTAGATTCCGTAATTTTTGCTGACCGGTTGAATAATCTCAGAAATAGGCTATACAACCACTGCATTAACTGATCTTGTTCGAAGTTCTTGAATGTTGGGCATCTGTGACGACAGTCTTTGATCCTCGTAAACCGTGACGGGAATTCACTCACCTTTGTCTTCTTCACGGACCACGGATGCGCCTGAACTGGTTAACACCACTGATGTCATTTCGATGCCCAGTTTCAGCGATTCCGTACTACGGCTGGTGGTAGCTACTTCAATACTGCTGTTACCGAAGAGCCCCTTCATTCCATCTTTGTTTGCTAATCCGTAAGTCGGCTACCATTTTTCTCAGAGTTGATGACAGTTTTGTCCTCAAACTTGTCAGAAGTCTGATGATGTAGCGTTGAAAACGTGCTGGTAAATTGTTCCATTATTTTGAATATTTGATGGTGGCGTAATCCGACCCTCAGGTTGAGCGACAATTGATAGGTTTGAATGTAAATTAGATCATTTAAGCTCTATTCAGAAAAAGATTCTGTTTTGAAGTCTATATGTGAGATGTGTTTTGAGAAAAGTCTTGTTGCACGATATATTTTTGAAACAGGTTTTTAATCTTTCGTTACTGCTTCCATACACTCATTAAAACATAGAGGCAGTTTGAAGTATGAGTTAGCTAGACACGATTTTGAGGGGCTGAAATGGTGGCAGATGTTTTATATTTGAGTTTCGTATATTGAGTGGCTTGGTTCTTAGGTTATGCCGCTTCCTTACTTCTGGTCTATATGGACTTAAATTTGCTGAATTCAAACGGCATTCTTATTGCTGGGTCACTAAATTTGTGTATTATTAATATCATGCGGCCAAATGAACTTTTTGCATTGCGTTCCTATGCTACTACTGATGGGTAGTTGTGGTAGTGGCAGTTCGAATACAGTTTCTGTCAACCTTGCTATAATTTTTTAACACTGACTGCTCAGTCAAAGGCTTTACATCAGAAAATAGCTTCAGTGAGAAAGAACTAATGAGCAAAGCTGGAATATCATTAGGTCAGATGACGTGTAATCCTTATATTCACTAACGGAGTTAAGGAAATCATAGTATACGTCAGAAGTGTGGAATCCGTTTTTGAAAAATTCTCAATATGGATAGAAAGACACAAATTGTAGGCCTTGTTAAGAAATGGTAAGATGTTTGCTTTTGTGCAGCAATATAGGTCTAAGTATTGTAACTATTAGTCAAGGCTCTGAGTTGCTTTGTTTGACAGTGAGTATCTATGCGAACTCAAAAATTGAGCGCAATATACCGATATTATCGAATGATCTTGTATATCTGGTTAAGTCTACTTCCAAAAGGCAGATCTTAACTAACTCCTCTTCTTTCCTTCTCTTTTTCAGAACCGTTTTGATACAAAACCTTAAGCACATTTGAAACATCACTTTATCCTGCTTCTTACATAACAGACCCGATTCCCCTGAGAAGTACAGTTTTTATCTCCACGAAAGCCTGTTAAGTCTGGAAGATGCCATCAAGAAGATAAATTTGCACTTATATCATTAGTTCCTGTTATGTACGGGCCTAGACACTACATAGTGTAATTGTCAGCCATAGGCTGTTCGCCACCATGCAAAGCACATAATTCGCACCAGTTATTGTATTGTACATTCCCGTTTCTAAAACGTTATTTATAATTTATTAAGGAAAAATATGAGTGACCAGCATTATTTTGCAAAATATCAATGTAACTGAGCAACTTAGTAGTTTTAGCATTTATAAAAAACTAATCTCTTCTATAAGCTGACATGCCTGACGTAGTGCATTGTTAACTGAGAATAAATACGATTGATATTAACAATGAGGTCTTTCAGATGGGTTTACAACTGTCTGTATTTGATGATATGCGTTTTGTTGAGTAGTGTTAATTGAAAACTCCGGGTTTTAAGGTTTATTTTATATTTGATTTTTAGCCTTAACCACCAGTATGAAGACCATTGCAGTTTACCCGACAAAAATTGGCTATTTGATCATTTACGTAGTTACTCATCAGGGACGCATGATAAACAGTAAAAAGTGCAAAAATGACCGCATGACATCACTTGATCTTCCTTTTAAAAATCTAAAAGTCGAGGAAAGATGTATTACATAAGTGCATGATCAAGGCGTGTACTTGGAGTATAAAAATAATCTACAGTAAAGTTATAGTGGTAGAAATTGGACCTACGAGAATTATCCATTTCACGTTAAGAAAACGAGAAGCCCTACTAATTAGTAATATGATGCTACGACCATTGATGATAAAGTTCAGCTCCCCAGGTATTTAAAAATATTTATTTCAGAAAAAATATTATATTTCACAGTAACCGGAGATACAATCCGCGCCCAGGTGTTTTCGTGAATCTAGAATGTCATCCCGAAAATTGTAACAAATAAGTGAGTAAGTCAACTTAGATCAGGATGTACTTATTCAAATCTCTTTCCTGGTAATTTAGTGTACTTCTGTTGCCTATAATAGCTGTTACAAGCTAAAAGCTATTACTATGTTTGGGGATTCATCGTTCATCGATATATAGTGTTAAAAAACGGCTGGTAGAATTTTTTTAACTTCTTTCAGTGCTTGTAGTGAGTGCGTCACCCAAGTTTCAGCATAAAATCTGCTCATACAAATTATGAGGACCAGTTTTTATGCACTTTAAGTCTTAAAGAAAATGTTTCTGCCTTGCAGTGTTCGTCTCAATGGACAATCGTGCACAATAGCATAATAATTAAGTATTTCAATTGTATTCGCTACTTAAAGAAAACTATCAAAATCTTGAAACTGCTTGCTTGAAAAGAATGAGTGGTTGTAACCTCAAATCTTTTGAATTGGCCATAGTTATAGCCATCACTATCGAACAGACTGAGTTTTTCGGTCACTATATTTTCGAAAAATTGGCTTTGGAAAGTAGTACTCTGACGTACGATTCCATATTTTTCAGATATAAATATGATGGTATAAGTGACACCATATCAACGCAAACCAATAAGAACATTTTATTCTACGTAGATGTAAGCAGGGTCTTCTCTTATTTGAACGAAGATAGTTTTGTTAGTGGTTTATTATTTTGCGAAGCTGTGGAGTCAAAGAATTTTTTGTTAAACCTTGAAAGTCAGGAATTAGTGTTGTCTACCTTAGATACATTTGCATGTAATTCTAGAGAGTCATACAGATGACTACTGTCACGAAATGGTTATACAGCTCAATCCTAACCGCTAAAACTAATGGGCTTGAGAAGTTTCTCAAATGAACTCTTATTGAATTCCTACATACCCACACTACTTCCCTTAAACCTGAAACAAACAGAGAAAAAAACGTTTGGAGTACGGTTTAGGAAACTTTGAGCACTAGAAAGTTTGGACATGCATTCTGAATATGCACAACCTGGGTAATTGTCTATAAGAAATGAGATAAATACTCTATTGCATTTTCGGTGCTTGTTTAAAGCTGTACTTCACATTTAAAAAATACTCATGACAAAATGTGTGCTGATATTAACAAAACGCTGATAATGCGCTGAAACGTAGAGCCCGCTCCACGAGTAAAAATTTGAAGAATTCTCCCTTAGAGACAAGCATTTATGTATGATCCCTACATTTTCACTACTGGTATGCTTATGTAGAAAAACTCCTTTTAACAGTTATGGCCAGGGACATTTCAGCAAAAAATGTCGAGAATCTAGAATGGTCAGCTATGTGTAACAATCAGTCACCAGTAGCAAGTCTGATTACACAAAGTAACATAGTAAGAGCACTATATGGTTACATCAGATTCTGCACACCATGCTTTCAGTTAAATTCTGTTCTGTCATTATCTTTTGTTCATTTAATATTATTATCAATGGCAATAATAACGGATTTCATTCTCAAATAAGAGATGCTACAAGAAGGGATGCCGATTAGCAGGCAAGATCACAATGTCGAAATCGCTAACGTTAATATTTCACAAGATATATTGCTTAGAGAGGGCTAAAATGTTTCAAATCTGCTGTGTAAACTGGCAATAGTTGGTGGCGACTTTATGGATGATTGTGTTTGCAAACCAAAAATTTTCTGGCTGAGAACCAAAACAAGGTAAAATTCAGGTCTGCATATAACAGACAACACGGATAAGGTAAAATGTGCAAGGGCATCTTCTTGTAAGATTCATCAGATAAGTTTAGCACGCCCCAAAGTAAAAGCAAACTAAGTCTTTCGGCAGTTTATCCCACGCCAATATTTGAGGAGTGTGATGAGGTTACTGAAACTGAAAAGGGGAAAAATAATAAATGGTAAAAACGAAATTGGCAACTAAACATCATGAATATACGTCAAAGGATTAGAGCAGATGACCATTTACACTTTTCCATTTGGACGATACTATGGGCTTTAAGACGTAATTGAGCTCCAGCGTGAGGAAACCAAGGAATAATATAGTAGTCACTAAAATATTTAATTTGGAAACCAGTTAGTCCTAACCAACTTAACACACCGTTCTCATACACCAAATGAATAACCAGTTATCGAAAATACTTCAATATGTCTCAGAGGTACGGGGTAGTGAGTGAGATTCAGGAAGAGAAACGGCAACAACTTAAACCTTTAGGACGCCATTAGATGGGAGAGAGTTAACTGATCAAAATTTGCAAATTTTATTTGATGCCCCGATGATCAAGTGTAATTTTCTGAAGAGTAGATCTGTCTTTGATAAATGAAACTGAAACAGAAGATGCGTACTCTGACCAATTTCTGTAGCTTCTTTAAAAAGCGAAATTTGACGAGAGGGTAAACCACTCCATTAAGGGTATGTTGAGCAAGGAGTGCAGAAAAAATCAGTTGACAACTTAGAGTTATCCGGGACAAACAAAAGTCATGTCACCAATGCTGTGTCTGTGTGTCTGGTGGCTGTTAATTTTAAACATAAGGAATTACCGGGGAGCATTGAGCCGTTGTCAAGCATAGAGCCATGGGTTCTAGCAGACTTCGGCTCTGAAGTTTCGTATATTTTGCATATCTGTGTCGTTGGTGAGGAGCAGGAAAGAGTTTCTTTCGATAACCTTGATTCTATTGAGGTGAAAAGGCTCTTACGTCAAAGGATATCATCGTTTCGTCGTTTTAGATTTGAATCCCCTTGTGTGGTAGACTTAATGGAGTAGTTGGATCAATCCGTCAGATGTTTTATTATCCTTGAAAGTTCTCTTGATAAGTTGTAGGTCGGGGTTCCTGGGAGGGATACAAATTGGCGTAGTGAAATATTGTGTTTGCGTAGTTTCGGCATACCGTAGAATCGTGGAATTACTGGTCCACTGGATTTCATTCTCTATTGATCTTGTTTTGATATTTGTCCTGCTTTTACAAGCCAATTTAGAGTCCTTGAGATTTTGTTGTCCATCTCTTTTGTTGGGTTTGTGTCGATTGGTTTATACACGCTTCTATCTTCAAGTAGTTTGTAGTAAATCCACTTTTATGAAGAGAGCGCGGTTGGTTTCACTTTCCATGTATCATAGAGAGACTACCTTTAACTCGATGGTCTCCTACTAGCAGCAGAGATGCAGTCTAGTTAATATTATTATAAGGGGGAAATATATTTCAGGACTATAAAATGCCTTTTGAGAACAGCCGCGCCAAGAAACGCGCGATTTTTTTCGCGAAAACGCCGCGGACTACACCTGACTCAAAAAAATTTGCTCGCAACTATACAAGATCCGTGCATATACGTATACTGAACACATTGGCAATCACCTATGCACAGTTCAGTACACACGAATGCACAGATCCAGTCAACTGCAAGTATACGGTATATGCATATATGATATACATTTGCCAAGACCACAATATACTTATACGCATAGATGCAGTAACCAAGCAACCAGACCGAAGCCTAGTATAGGGGAAATGATTAGGGACAAGTCCTCAAATCATTACGTCGAGCAGGGATAGGATTCAGTGTTCCGCAGTGTGAAAGCTGCTCAAGCACTTACGTCTCCCCGACAAAACATTAAGTCGTCTACAAACGATTTAGTATCCTCACACTCATACCACAATCAGATATCGTGTCGACCCCGTACCCGGAGCACGGGTTAAGGTCATCGCTCTGGCACAACACCAGACCTAATGGGCCTAGCCGAACACATAGTCCAGTCCAGACACCAAAAGGAAAAGGTAAACTAGCCGAGGCACGGGTCGGATACAGAATGTACCGTGGCAAATTTGGACGGGATTCAGACTTAGATTGGCCGCCACAAGCTAGTTATCCATGTAGTAACTTTTCTGACACTTCTTGCTTCAAACTCCAAAAATAACATCAAAAGTAACTATGGGCCACGCTTTGACGGCCTGTATTCGTACTGAAAATCAAAATCAAGTAAGCTTTTGCCCTTTTACTCTACGCCAGGTTTCTGTCCTGACTGAGCTCACCATAGGACACCCGCGTTACATTTGACGGATGGTACCGCCCAGTCAAACTCTCCCGCTGACATGGTCTTCAGAACGGGTCGCACATCACATCAAGACTCAAACACCGTAATTTGCACCACGACTCATCTGACATGACCAAGATACCGAAGTACGTAGCGATAGACCACGCACCCCAGCACGTGCTTTGAACCAAAATACAATTTCGTTTCCCGTTTCCCTGAATAAGTAAAAAAACAATGATTGCAGTGGTATTTCATTTGTGCCGAGCACCCGAAGGCACCAGCTCCCACCCTATACTACATCCATCATGTCTCCTGATAAAGTCGGACTAGAGTCCACGCTCTATAGGGTCTTCTTTCAACACCGCTAATTTCTAGCCAAGCCCAGTTCCCTCTGGCTGTGGTTTCGCTAGATTAGTGGGAATATCCGTAATCACTAATTTGATGATGAGGCATTTGGCTATATTCTTGGTTAACCAGCACGCCGCTGCTTTTTAAGCGGCACAAAGATTCTCACAAGAGCCAATATTGCGATCACCCCTGCGCCATACGGGAGCGCACATGTTGTTTAGATTGGTCTACAGACAAGTGGACGTCCAAAAAGTACGCACGCGATCAGTGGCCCCCGTTCGGGCACTTATGAAAGAAACAAGATCCCTCCAGCCAATTCACTACCCGTAATCCTCAGTCGGCATGGGCGACAAGGAGGGCTTACCCAGCTATTCCTGGCACCCCGAGACGGGTTACCGAGCTACGCCACAGCGCACTAACCAGCAGCCAATCCAACCGACTGGCCTTCAACTGCCTTTGGCTGATACAATTGATCGGAACCCTCAAAACTTTACATAAGGCTAAGGGTCGAGTTTGTCCCACAAGTTCAGCCAAAATGTTTCGGTGTCTGAAAAACGTTTTACAAAATATATGTTAGCAATCTTAACACTTTGATCTTGCCTATAAATTGGCATTCCTCTTGTAACAGGTTGTTATTCGAGAATAATTTATTATTATTATTCTTATAGACTAGTTTTATTACTACCAATTGTATAGGAGATAATGGAAGGGCTGGTGAACGAACAGATAGAGGAGCACATGAATAAGAATTAAATACTCCATGAAGCTCAATACGGGTTTCGGAAAGCCAGGTCTTGCGCATCTATTGTTCTCATAGCATGGGATAGCTGAAAAACATGATGGTGCTTAATTCACCGGTGCACATAATGTTTCCTGTCTTTAAACAAGCCCTTGACACAGTACCCCACGCACGCCTAATCGTGAAGGTTGCGGAAATGGGCTTCACTGACCAACTCCTACCTTGGCATAGAAACGAACTTCAGTTTGGAAATTTTCGTATCAAGGTGAATAGTGTGCCTGCAAGTTAGTCGGGCCCAATATCAGGAGTGTCACAGGTGAACATATTATGTCCATATTATGTTAGACACACTTAGCTGCGCGGCAATGATCTACGCAGACGATGAAAAATCTGAAGGTCCATTAGAAGCGAATAGGATTTCACTGACCTTGAGGAATGGGCAGTGAGAAAACAGCTTAATACTAAACCAGTCGAAATGTCAAGTTATGTACATTCTGCCCCATATGGAGCAAAAGACTTATACTGTCAACGAAAGCCCGCTCTCAAACGTCTCCTTGGAACGCGATCTCGGTTTAGCAACCACTGAAAACATCCACACCAGTTTGACCTATACAGGGGGAGCAAACAAGGCTTTTGCAACTCCTCACCTTATACGAAGACAATTGGATGATATCACCACATTGTTATTCTGAACGTTGTTTAAGACAAGTGTGGCCATGAATGACATTTTGATGACTGAGAACTGGAGTAAAAGCTTCTTGCGGGCCGTTATCACCACTTGCGAAAAGAGGCAAACGCTTTATAAACTAGCGAACGCGATAGTTCAAGATCGGGTAAGCGTTGAGCAAGCTAGAGAACGCTTAGACTGATACGTAAGAAAGTTTTTCCCACACTCGAACAAGAGAATTAGACTCCGGGTCGAGCCAAGGGGACTCGCGGAATCAAGTTATAGCGAGATTAGAAGAGCAAATTCGAAATCTCTGACGTAGTTGATGCGAACTAATCCAAGAAAGGCAGCAGACGTGGCGCATTCAGGAGAGTAGGAAACGCTCTATAGAGAGGAACCGACCTACCCCTCAAGTTTCGAGGAATACTGGTGTACTCTGATCTCGAGCACCAGCGCTGCCAACGACCGTTCGGCAGCAAAACTAATAGACAGTCAGTGGGAATTAGCCGTCCCAGAACATATGGCGAACTGTCATCGCAATTAATCACTTCCAATGATGCTCGTCAAGACTATCCACTTTCTTCATCTTTATTTAACTTTGTCATTGACCTGATTTGAGAGACGACACTTTCATCGTCCGACTCTTTTGGAGTTGAACTATCAGGAGATCCACTTGTGACTTAGAATATACTGATGACATATTTCTATTTGGTGAATATGCTGACAACATTAAGAGTCTTCTGACTACCCTAAGCACACAACGCAAGCATGTTCGGGATGCGGTTTTCCTCCTCGAAATGCTAAATATTGCTTTGAGATTGACTTGCGTCGGCACCTGAACCCCTAAGAGGGAGTGAAGCAGTTGAGCGTGTTAACTACTTCACCTATCTCTGGAGTCTCATCGGTGCTGATGGCCTGGTGGCTGACGAAATCTCAACACGGATACAGAAGGCTCGATTTGCTCTATGTTATGTTTATATTGCTTTATGATGTCTTTCGAATCACAGCTTTGATCTCTAACCTTTTGCAATACTTCTAATGGTGCACTATGGGATTTGAGTTGTCAATTCGATCTCTTTGTGTTTATGTGGCACAGCAGATTGAATTGATGTACGTATGTACCAAGTTCTACGTTGCAGGTTGAAACATTGCTTTATATGTCGACATGTATGGTTTTGAATACTTACACATCCCAATTTACAAAAAAGCGTCAAAAAACACCATATGTATGTACGATTTAAGCTCTAAACAAGCGCTTACGTGAAACTCCCACCTTGAAGTTCATGTGGTTGTAGTACACCATCTTGTGCCTTCTGAAATAACTGTCGCGACAACTTGGAAATATCAGAAACGATAAGTGTATCTGCTGAATTCAAAATCGGTGTAAGTAACCCTGAACTAGTTGGTACCGTCATATTTATATCAACCGATCTTCGATAAATGGGAGATTCTGATTGCGAGTCATAAATGGCGTTTAAATCTGGAACAAGCTGAACAAATGCAAAAAATGATATGTTTTCACTGCTATGACCATATGATGCTTATTATAAATAAAAAAGAAACAGTTGCAGAACTGTACCAGAAGTGTTTATTCGTGTTAAAGCTAAACAGACGCATAATTTTTGGACACTTATGGGTGGACCAGAAACGAATAAATAGTTTATTTATTTAAACATTACCTAATATAGTGATTTCTTGACAGCGAGTGTACCTGAATATTAGTTAATAGTATAACAAACTTTAGTGAGATCTCGTTTGACAACACCTTACAGTTGTCTAGAAGTTATTCTCAAACTCGTATTTTGCCTTGCATGGAGGCCTATCGATTTGGCCAAAATAAAAACAGATATCAAAGAATCCTAAATTTCTCAGATACTAAGGAAAAGATGAGTTGAGAATGAACTTGACTCATAAGCAGTTTTAAAAATTAAATTCTTCTGACGTCCTGTTTTTCTCCCGAAACAGGCAGCTAATTTTTAAGACTAGGCTATCAGATGATGAGGAAACCTACATGTACCTCACACAACTTGGAGAATTAAATAATTACATATGACACTAAAACGAGGATTACACAAAAACACAAAAAACAAACTCAAGAAAATCACTGAGATAAAACATCTAGTTCGATATCATCAGATACGGTACTCATACTGAAAGACATTGGTCTAGTTTGAATCTTTTTATATTTTGAGTAGAATTGTCAAGTACCAGGTAATCATAGATAACAATAAAATTTCTTACCCCAAAACTAAAATCTAGAAAATCAAATATAGCATCCCATATAGTGTTACACCGAGTGGTAGTAGTGGAAATTTGAGCTTACAATTCATAATTGTATATCTAAAGTTGTAGCGAAAACTTTTTACGAGAAACATGGTCTTGTTGGTAATGTTTTTTCTTCAATTTTAGACATCGTGAATAACGAATCCAAGCACTTAATATTAGTAAGGTAAAAAATGGGTGTGAATCCCATTTGGGCAATAATTCGGCTTGTTTGTATGATATACATTAATGCATTAATTTACCAAACACAAAAACAAACTTACTCTTAAGCTTAAAGCACAAGCTTTGATAATGAAATCATTTATGGAGAGATTTAAACCCGAATTCACTTCCAATTCTCTTCTCAATTCATTTAAACGACTTATATGAGCAGTCGCGTGAACATATCCATGTGGGACAGATAATTTTGATTCCGACAAACGCTGAGCAATAACTTTTCTTGTATCCGATAACATGATATCTGTGAAAGTGGCTGTCGATGAGACAGTTTGTGTAGCAGAAATATCACTAGCTGGTTTTTTTTTACTAGATACAACAGGTTTAATTTGATTGTTAGCTACGTAAGCCAAAACATCTCTAGAATAAAAATAACCATGTAAAGTAGATAAACAGAGTAAAACAAAAAATCTTAGTGAGGTTGAATGATCCATCTAAAATTTTCATCCTGTTACTATTAATAATAAGTATAAGAGACCTGAATTCGTTAATCTCGTTAACCAACCTGAGAAATAATATTTAATGAACGATCCAGATTTATATACTCGGTTTTGCAAAGTGAAATAGAGAACCAGCTGTTGAAAGTCCACTGGTAAAACCATTGCTTTAGGGTTCGATCTTAAACTGAATAGAATATTAGCACAGAAACAGTATAGATGGATAACTTTAGAATTCACACTGTCAGGTCCAGGACAATGGGTTATTGAATGATATACTGTCGACAGTGGATTAGAGTGACTATACTGTCATAAAAGTATCCAATATTTTTGTGGAAACTGACTTATTAGTAATTCAAAACAAAAACGGAAAATAATGTTACACAGTGAGCTAACTGAAGCTGTTATACTGCTCAGCATAGCTAAGAGTAACTATAAAAGAACAATTTATACGGAAAAATATATGTTCACACAAAACTGGTTATCAACATAATGTTTATTGTAAGAAAGACAATCAAATGGATTAAATAATTTGTCTGAGCCCTTTCATTTATAGTCTTCCATGACTCGTTTTTTAGCACATTGAGCGTTTTCAAAAAAGTAACCTAGTTTAAAGCGAAACTGACGTTTGTAACTGGATCGGTACCTTCATGTTTCGATCATCTTAATATCTGGAACGTCTCATATGATAGATTCAGTATATCTAGATGAAACGAACTAGATGAATTACCTGCAGAAAGTACACAGAAATGTATTTAGAGATTTAACGTGGTCAGCTTGGAGGACTTTAAATACCTACAATTATTTACCATACAGCTGAATGATACACAATTTGAGTATAATCTGAGCCTCAGCTCGGATACAGAAGGCTCGATTGGCTTTTGCCAACCTGCGTCACTTATGGCGTAGGCGTGATATCCGTTCGCTAACCAAAGGACGGGTGTACTGCGCAGCAGTTCGTTCCGTTCTCTTATATGGCTGTGAAACATGGCCAGTGAGAGTAGAAGATGTTCGTAGGTTACTAGTATTCGATCATAGATGTTTAAGAAGCATTGCTCGTATATCGTGGGACAGGCGAGTAAGCAATGCTGTCGTTAGGAAACGAGTACTAGGTAAGGATGGCAGATCAATCGATGAAGTGGTGAAACTTCATCAGTTGAGGTGGTTGGGACATGTGTTACGTATGCCTAACCACCGACTGCCTCGACGAGCTATGTTTTGTGGTGTAGGAGTAGGTTGGAAGAAAGCTAGGGGCGGCCAGACCAAAACATGGCAGAAATCCATGAAGTCTCTGACAAGTGGACTGAGTCATGTTGGTAGATGTAGACTACCTGGTTGGGGTCCGCGAGACGAAAGTCATCAATGGTTAGAGACCTTGAACGACATGGCTCAAAATCGTTTGCAATGGCGCAGGTGCATCCACTCTTTGAGCTCTCTCAAATCCTAATCTTCTGGAATTGGCAGCACCTCTACCTTTGTCTCTCTAACCTTATCTCACTGAATTATATTTTTTGAATAATATCTTAAACCCTAGTCTTCTTTATTATAACATTAATACCTCTACCATCTTTATCACCATGGGATTTGATTTGACACTTGCGTCTCTGTGCTAATAATGTGGTATGGCAACATGAACTTATGTACATACGTACGAAGTTCTACGTTGCAACTGACTGACTGACTGACTGATATGTTACGTTATATTCTCAATAATAAGGCACAATAGAAAATTTAGAATCCAAGAACGCAATGCATGAACTAAACCTTCAGTTAAACTGTTGTGACCCTAAAAAACTCTCTTCTAAAAAATAAAACTACTGTAGACCTAAACACCAGTTGATTATTTTTACAAAACATCAGAACTACTTTTTCACTATTGAGAGTACCTGTTTTCCCTTGCTTCACTTTACCATAATCGTGCTTTGATCTTTAACTATTAACTAGGTGAATTCCCACTTTCCATTCTCATTATTAGAGTGCAGAACTATTGTTAGATAGTTTAAAGGAAATGAATAGAAATATAATTAAGAAGCTATATGCCTTAGATATACCATGTCATCAATCCAGAAATATTAACAGCCAGTCCTTGTATATTAGCCAACAATCCAATATGCTTAACTTTGTCATGTGAATTGATGAGATAAATTTCCAGAGACCTAGTAACCATTTAAGACCTTCAGCTAACTGATTGGTAGCTGAATGCTTTAATAAATGAGCTACGAGCCCCAATAATCGATTTGGTAAGTCGGGAATAAGGACACTAGCGAACGCAGATGAACGAGGCCTGTGTTATATATGGAGCACTTAAAAATAGAGAATAATAGGTGAATACGAACGAAATCAGAGTAGTAGTTTGGTGACTGAAGTACTAAGTTTTCGACTATGTGATCGTAGGTCAGAAAACTTGCCATATACTTCCGTTTAGGAAACTGAATTATAGTATCACCCTTTATATAAAGCGTAGCTCGACGAGTATAAAAAATTTTATTTAGTAAACGAGTTACATAATCAGGTTATCCGAAAACCAATTTATTCACATTTAAAATAAAAGGAACCACCAATATGTCCAGTTTATGTTATTAAAAGAATCTTGGAGGGGATTCAGAGAGTCTCTTTAAAATAAACGTGGGAAAACACGAGTGAAAGTTAATTGAGTTATGATTTTTAGAATACGAAAATTGACAGAAAGTTGAACAAATCACTAGAATTTCGGGATTATAATCACAGTGAACGCTTAATACGCAGTCAGATCTCACAAAACTAGTTTAACTCACCCTTTAAGCAGCTGACCGTGTGGTCCCGTTGGCCGTATTTGAGACTCATTGATATCGTGTAACTGTAGGAGGAGACGAACCGCAGGTCCTATTAAGGAGCGAGATGGCTGTGATTCCTTAGTTATAGCTTTTGTCTCCGCTTGATTTGGCGTACTGCCAGCTGTTTTTGGCGGAGATAATGAATGTGCAGAAGCAGCAACCTCCTGCCAATTCTCTCCTGGAGTGGCGATTACAGCGATTAAATCACCGACTTTGATATTTGATGACCCACCAGGTGCCTATAAAACAAATTAGATAGTAAATTGACATTTTAATTACATAAAATAATGTGGTTATAACATTTTGAATGACACAAAAAATTCACTTGATTAATCAAAACATTGCAAAATTAACAAAAGTACGTTTGATCGTTAAAAGTCCTTCATACTGACACCTACCGCAGCTGCTAACATACCGTGTTGGTCAGACTTGCTACTAGTGATGACTCAAACAAGCTATATTAGCTGGAAAATATAATCCTTCAGGTCCTACCGACGTCAAATCAGTAACAGCATACGAGACCGAATGCATGACAGTCAAATCCTCTTCACACCTTTTAATCACTCCCTTATCCTCACGACCAACTCTCCTTTCGTTTCTTCAGTCAGTCAGATGCAACGTAGAACTTCGTACGTAAGTACATCAGTTCATGTTGCTATACCACATCAGCACAGAAGAGGTAGTAAACGGTATTGGGAGTAATCGGAGAGGTTAGGATTAGAAGATAGTATTCAAGTATGAGATAGGTTTAGAAAGAAAAAAAAGACTACAGGTGTTGAAGAATCCAGGAGGTTACGATTTAAGAGAACACAGAGATTAAATGCACCGGCGCCATTGCAAACGATTTTGAGCCATGCCATTCAGGGTCTCTAACCATCGAATATTATCATCTCGCGGACCCCAACCAGGTAGTCAACAACGACCGACATGGCTCAGTCCACTTGTCAATGACTTCATGGATTTCTGCCATGTTTTGCTTTGGCCGACCCTAACTTTCTTCCAACCTACTACTACACTACAAAACAAAGCTCGTCAAGGCAGTCGTGGTTAGGCATACGTAACACATGTCCCAACCACCTCAACTGGTGAAGTTTCACCACTTCATCTATTGATCTGCCATTCTGACCTAGCACCCGTTTCATAATAACAGCGATGCTCACTCGGGTGTCCCAGGATATTCGAGCAATGCTGCGGATACACCTACGATCAAAACCAGGAACCTACGAACATCTACTCTTAACGGCCGTGTTTCGCATCCATATAGGAGAACGGAGCGAACTGCTGCGCAATACAACCGTCCTTTGGTTACCGAACGGATATCTTGCCTACGCCATAAGTGACGCAGATTGGCAAAAGCCAATCGAGCCTTCTGTATCCGTGTTGAGATTTCGTCAGTCACCAAGCTATTAGAACTGATGAGACTCCCCAGATAAGTGAAGTGATCAACACGCCCGACTACTTCACTCCCTATCACTAGTTCAGGTGGCGATGCAACCCAGTCTTGAAGCAACATTTTGCATTTCGAGGGGGGAAACCGCATCCCGAACATGCTTGCATTGTTGCTTAGGGTAGTCAGAAGACTCTGCATTTTGTCAGCGTCTTCACCAAGTAGGACTATGTCATCGGCATATTCTAAGTCAATAAGCGAGCCACCTGGTAAAAGGTCTACTCCAGAAAATTCAGACGAGGATAAGGTTATTACTAGGAGCATGTCTATGATAAAATTAAACAAGAATGGAGAAAGTGGACATCCCTGAAGGACACCACTTGAAGTAGAGAATTGAGATGACAGTTCGCCATAAGCTCTCACTCGACCAGTGGTGTTTGAGTAGAGAGCTTGTATGAGGTTAATGTACTTATTTGGTACACCTTTCAATGACAGACACTGCCACAGAACCTCAAGATCCACAGAGTCAAATGCCGCCTTAAGGTCCAGGAAAACAACTATTGTAGGACGCCTAAATGTTTGTCATCATGTTCAGAGCCAGGTGGGATGAGTTTTCGGGCATCCATCAGATCGGTGGATGCTGCTGAGATCCACTGCTTCATCCTAGCCTTGTGGTTTACCTTGCTAGCAGATACCATCGCTGTTTCCACAGCCTTCTTGATATGATTCCAACCTGCTTCAGGATGGGAATCACTTGCATAGCCGCCTAACTGTTTTTCTAGTTCCTCCTGAAGTGTTTTCTTAGCTTGATTATCAACAAGTAAAGCCCTAAGAGGCTTCCTTACGGTGTCTTTCCCACGCCCAGTAAGCCTTAAACAAATACGCGCTCGCACTAGGGAATGATCTGAATCTAAACATGTGCCCCAGAACGAGCGGCAGTCCTCTGTCGAACCCCTCCATTGGTGGCTGATAGCGATGTGCTCTAGTTGGGTCCAACGTTGAGACGACTTTGGAGGTCGCCAGGTCAAGAGATACTTTCCCTTATGCCTAAAGTTTGTGTTTGCTAGGAATAGTTGATTATCTGAGCACAGTTGCAACAGACGGTCGCCATTGTCTGTTCTCTGAACCGCGACACCATAACATCCACCTAGGTGTATTTCATTTTCAATTAGTCTACCTACTTGAGCATTAAAGTCACCAGCAATTATTACTATATCAGATCGCCTAGCTTTTTGGAGGAGGTCCGAAAGCTTTCTGTAAAACTCATCCTTAACCCCGTCTGAACTGCAGTCAGTGGGGGCGTAGGCTGATATGACGAAGAGGCAACGGCGAGTGTCCCTATCTTTACGAGTCCTTACTGTCCCGTTCAGTCGGACGGCGCACAAGCGACTATCTACAGGGATCCAGTCAAGGAGAGATTGTTCTGCCCTACGACTCAATGCTATACCTACACCGGCGAGGCCCCTAGAAGCAGCATCAGGGCTACCGGATACACGAAGAGTAAATCGAGCTGCTTCTTTATTTTGACAAGGTAAAGTCAAATTAACGACTACTAGGATCCTGTATGCGCGTTTCCGAGACGCAGCATACACCGATGGCACGAGATTCTATAGTAATAGCTAATGATGCCTGTTGTCCTATTTGACACAATGTCCCGTACATTAAAAAGTTCAACATATAATTTAGAACTGGGTTTCAGGAGGCCAGGATTAACTTTTCGTGAACCCGCATCGTTTGCATTGGCGGTGCAGTGAGATAAAAGAATGCGAGTAGAGTTAGTCGTGGAGATAAGAGGGATACTAGGGTGTGTAGGAAGGATTTGACTTCGACCAATTCGGTCTCGCGTGCTGTTACGGGTATGAGGGCGGTTGTTACCTCACGGCTGCCCACATCGTGGAAGGTTGTTTCTTGAGAGACCTGAAAAGGAAGATAGATTAGTGTTGGTGCGTGACCGCAGAGCCCAAGGCACAACTGCTTGAGGCCGGTCACGCACGGCCTTTTTATGCAATGTTTTTTGAGGATTAGCTCCGTTCTTAAAGGCCCTCAGTGGGGACCCTTACCCAAGGAGACGGAAATCCGTGAGTTAGGGGAGGTGTGACATTTTTAGGGCCGACCTTTTCTAACCCTTCCTTCCTTGTGAGAAGGCAGCATCGCTGCAGATGCTGGATGTCCGAGGTAAACACCTTACTGCTGTCACACCCCTCTGCAGTCAGCAGTACGACTTCGCCCTCAGACCTTGGGTAGCTGCTTTTAGTCTCATCGTTCTCCAATCGACCTGTCTGGCATGGTAGAACCTTGAGGAACATATGTTCCAACCAGTATAGCTCGGTTGGGTCATCACGATAGGCAAGCCCGACCACCACGTCAAGGTAGCAGCTACGGTCGGGAGATACGACGAAGAGGCAACGGCGAGTGTCCCTATCTTTCCGAGTCCTCAATGTCCCGTTCAGTCGGACGGCGCACAAGCGACTTTCTACTGGGATCCAGTCAAGGAGAGATTGTTCAGCTCTACGACTCAACGCTATGCCTACGCCAGCAAGACCCCTGGAAGAAGCATCAGGGCTACCGGATACACGAAGAGTAAATCGAGCTGCCTCTTTATTTTAACAAGGTGAAATCAGATTAATAATTTTACTTGGATCCTGTATGCACGTTTCCGAGACACAGCATACATCGACGGCACAACATTCTTAAGTCATAGCTAATGATGCCTGTTGCCCTATTTGACATAATGTACGTACATTAAATGCTCCAACATGTAATATAAATACAACCGACCAAAAATTGAGTCACCCAACACCATTTACTACTTCCTAGAATCCATCTGAAACAGACACTTACGTCCCCTTGTAGGGACTGTGGCCAACATCAAACACATAGCGAGCCCACAAATGGATAATCCTTAAAGCAACCCTATAGACTGTCACTAGGTCTGTCCGCAACAGAATTGGTTTGTATTATTCGCCTACAGATAAAATCATTATCTCAGCTGAGTATGCTAAAACTGAGCAACCACTAACCACCTGCTACAAGTCTAAAAACAATCACATCAACCGTAATTGCACTGAAATACAATCCAATACCCTACGTGAGTGATAAATAAAAGGACGGTCAAACTGAAATTGACATTAATCAAAACCATAAACGATTTATCACCATACAAATACTTGATCAGTGTTTCAGAAATTCCTGACCTTAAAATTAACAAACAACTGAATTGGTGTAAATATGCTTTTAGAAACAGACACTTCTATCTAATTTATGCTTCATCAACATTTAAAGTAAATTTTGTAGCATTTGTAACCATTTTACCTACCCTAAAAACTAGCATCCCGCTTGCAACATGTAGTAATATCAGAATCAATGTATTACTATTATGACGTGATGGTAGGACATGTTAATAGTGACTTTCCAACGAAGCTGTATTTGCTGGAACATATTTTCTTTCAGGTCGTACTATGCCAGGCAGATCGATTGGAGAACGTTTAGACTAAAAGCAGGAACTCAAGATCTGAGGGCGAAGTCATAATGCAGAGTGTAGAGAGGTGTGACAGCAGTACGGTGAGTCTCACGGTCAACCAAAATAAGCGAAAAACCTGCCCAAACACAGTGGAAGAAAGGGGTGAAAAAGGTTGACCGAAAAACTGTCTTGACTCATCTTACCTCACCGATTACCATCTCAGACGGTGAAGCCGTGAGTGATCGGCCTCAAGCAGTTGTGTCCTCGACGCTGGAGACACAATCCCAATTTGTAAGCAATAGGCTAACATTTCCTAATCGACATACGAATCAACACAAATCCAAAATAAATCCTACAGGGAGGTGAAGTCCTAACTAAGATAAGTAACTGCTCAAAAGAGAAAATGAGCGACAGTCAAATCCTCTTCACATCTTGTAATCATCCCTTATCCTCACAACCAACTCTCCTTTCATCTCTTCGCCACCTCCAAACTACATTTTGAAGCGTTTGATGCCCGAAACCTTGTGCCAAGTAGCTAGGAATCTGGGATAGCTTGCCATCAATATATGCTGAGTCTTAGAGACGCGCATACAGAATCCGAGTAAAATGAATAATTTGACTTCACCTTCGTGTACCTGGAGGTGCTGACGCTGCTTCCTGTGGCCTCGCTGACGTAGGTATAGCATTGAGTCGTAGGGCAGCACTAGCTCTCTTATAATGGATTGCAGCAGATGGTCGCTGATGAGTAGTACGACTAAACGGGACAGGAGGGACTGGGAAACATAGGGACATTAGCTGTTACTTCTTCGTTGTCTTTGGCTACGTTCCCACTGATTGAAGGTCAGATGACATGGGAGATGGGTTTAACAGAGAGCTTACTAATATTTTTCAAGCGTAAGGCGCTCTGATGCGATAAAAATGGTTGGTGACTGGTGCCGATCTCGGTGGACTAAGCAAAAATGAAGTATCTGGGTTGTTCATATAGAGTTGAAACTGATCGAAAAAACAACGGCGACCGGCTACATGAATTATGATCAGATAACCTCCGATTTCGCGCCAACATCAACTATAAGCATAAAGAAAAACATCTTTCGACATGGCGACCCCCAAAACCACCTCAAAACTGGACTCAAAGAAACCACATTGTTATCAGCTATCGACGGAGGCTCGATAGTAGACTGTGGCACATTCTGGACCACATGTTTGGACTCAGATCATGCTCTGGTAGGAGCACGTATTTGTCTGTGTCTTACTAAACGAAAGAAAGACAGAGCAAGGAAACCCCTTCGAGTCCTACTCAACAGGATGAGATGGGATTACCCGAATACTTTTTTAAAAAGGTTAAGCACTATCCGGTTTGTACAGTTTTATTTAACTTTGTCATTGACCTGGTTCGAGAGAGGACACTTTCATTGTTCGACTCTTCTGGAGTTGAACTTGTTGACTCAGAAAATGCTGATGACACATTCCTATTTGGTGAAGACGCTGACAACATGCAGTCTTCTGACTATCCTTAGCAATAATGCAAGCATGTTCGGGATGAGATTCTACCCGTCGAAATGCAAAATGTTGCTCCGAGATTGACTTGTGTCGGCACCTGTACCCCTGAGAGGGAGTGAAGCAGTTGAGCGTGTTGACTGCTTCATCTATCTCTGGAGTCTCATCAGTGCTGATAGCTCGGTGACTGACGAAATCTCAACACGGACATAGAAGGCTCGATTGGCTTTTGCCAACTTGCGCCACTGATGGCGTCGGCGGGATATCTGTTTGCTAACCATGAATTCACTGATAAGTGGACTGAGTCATGTTGGTACGTGTAGACTACCTGGTTGTGGTCCGCAAGATGAAAGTCACTGATGGTTAAAGACCTTGAACGAAATGGCTTAAAATCGGTTGCAATGGCGCAGGTGCATCAACTCTTTGTGTTCTCTCAAGTTCTAATCTTCAGAATTCCTCATTATCTCTATCTTTCCCTTACTAAAGTCATCCCACTGAGTCATACCTCTCGAATCATATCTTCGAACCCTATTCTTCTCCTTTACCGCTAATGCTTCTACTATCTCTACCACTATGGGGTCTGAAATGGCAGCTGAGTCTCTGTGCTAATGTGGTATGGCAACATGAACTTATGCGCGTACGTACGAATTTCTACGGTGTAACTGACTGACTGGGAAAAACAAAACAGGATGAGAGTCGCTTTTCTCCGACGAGGTAATTAAAAAACAAGGCGAACATTCTTATAGTAATATTAGGACCTGATGTGATAACTTAAACAATGAATCAGATCAAAGCCACTGTGCTGGTAGTAAAAAAACTGTCTGAAAAAAAAATTTACACTTGCAGTGGCGTAAAATTTGCATGTGCAGGTATCCTGTATGCACGATGTTTAAAATGTTACATTCAGTCAGTCCATAAATGAGAAATGCTTCATTTAAATAAACTGAATACTAACAATTATGAGCACTGAAACTTGTTTAGTAGGACAGAAAAGATAAAAATAATGGGAAGTATGATTTGATCTTTAGTGAATCAACTAGATAATAAGGAGACTCGTATAGATTCCTGACTTGCCGTGAAAAAGCAACGTCAAAATACGGTGATTTAATGTAAGACGACTCTCAGGTTAGTTCAGATCTCAAAAACTGATTAAGTACAAGCCTTAAGAGTAACACTTGGTTTTCACTTTATTTGGTTAAGTCATATTGCGAAATCTCTAAGCACAAGAAACGAAGGCCATTCGAAATACAGCATTAATGGTATGTGAGTTTACTTGCGTAATACAAGGGACGCACAGTTTGTCTTATGAGGTACAATGCCGAAGTGTCGGGAAGTAAACAAATAGAAGTATGATCGGTAAAATTGTAAAAGTGACAAAAGCTAATATACAAGACAATGAATAATGTAAATAAACACACCAAGATTTTGGCCAGTATACCATCCTCCTCGGACTCAAACGAAATAACAGCTTTGTCCGTCTGAACCTCGCAAAGAACGTCTCCAGCGACTATCTCCTCTCCTTATCAAAATTGTATATCGCTAAAGAACTATTAAGTACCTTCATTCTTCACCCAGTTAACGATTGAGCCTTCGGACATGGTTGGAGACAGAGACGGCATTTTTACTTGGATAGGGACTAAACCAATGCGATTTGTAAATTGATCTTACGCTTTAATCTTCTTGAAGTGTGAATAAAATTTCGAAAGCATGATAATCTTGAAAAATACATTACAAAGGCGTCTAGTAAGTCACTGATAGGTTAAAACAGCCTCCCATCCATTGGTTCGACCTTGGAAATCTTGTGGGTAACGAAGCTCAGCAATTGTTCCAATATCCAATATCTTTTTCACGAGCTAGTGTAATCTTCGCGCTCGATTCTTGTTCTTTCGGTACGGTTCCAGGTGTTCGGTAATTTCCCATGGATGATGGTCTAGCCACTCGACTGTCTACTTTTAGTCATTTGGCAGTTGGTTGTGAGTTTGTATGTCTCGGGATTTGAATGTAACGTTTGTCTCAGGGCAGTAGGGTTTCTGGATACCAGCAGCTTTCACATTACTAGACCGGAGATCAGTTATTTGCAATGTGGAGAGTAATAAGGATAATGAGGATAAAATTCTAATGCTAATATGAATAAAAGTTCAGAACTGAGTAGTATATATATGAATTTAGTTTGTTAATTGGTAGTAAAGATTGTGAGAAAGGACCGTAGTGTAAGCAAGGGAGAGGGAACAAAGTTATTAGGCGAGATAGCTTAAGTAAGTGATCTGAGTAGATGGCAACGATAACAACTAGCAGGTCTCAAGATATGCATCATGAACAGCTTGTCCAAGAGGGATATGATAATCCGTATGTGATTATCAAGTCTCTTTTTAAAGCTGTCCACTGAGGAGGCTGTAACTACCTCGGCTGGGAGAGCATTCCAAGTTGCGACGACTCGCAATGAGAGAAAGTGTGCACGAATCTGAGTATTCGCTCTTTGATGTGCAATCTTTCGAGGATTGCCTCGAGGAGAGTGGTGGTGATGCATCGGTAAGATGCTCACATTGGGATGGTTTGGCGTGTTTAATATGGTGTGCGCCATAATCAGATCGCTTCTGATTCTCCTGTATCTCAGTGGAAATAATCCCAAGAGCTGGAGTCTATCGTCGTAGGGTTTATTTTTCAACCCTATCACCCATTTCGTTGCTCGTCTCTGCACACGATCCAAGAGATTTATGTCTCTTTTAATCAGAGGGGGTGCGATGACGTTGTGAACTTCCAAGTGTGGGCGCGCGTACGTCTTAAACATGGTTAAAAATAATTTTAGGGTGATAGCACCAAGCTGTCTTCACATAAAGTGAAGAGTCGCATTTGCTTTGGCTGCATCCCCAACATACTTTGGACTGGTGTGGAAATATTAGGTGCACAGGTATTTTACGGTCCAAACAGGATGCCAACTGTCCCATGCAATGAGAAGATTAGATGCGCACGATCTACCTTTCCGAAACCCGTTTTCAGCTTCATGAGGTATTTGGTTCTTATCCATGTACTTCTTCATTTATTCGTCCACTAGCCCTTCCATAACCTTTGAGAATATTGGTAGTAGTGCGACTGGTCTGTAACAGTCTGGGTCCTTTCTATCTCCTCCTTTGAAGATTGGGGAGAGAGTAGCTTGTTTCCATTCAGCTGGGAATTGATGTGACTCCAGTGAATGCCTGAACAGGTCGCATATCGGTGAATAGAGGACTTCTGCACATTGTTTCAAGACTATGTGGCGAATTTTGTCACAACCTGGTGACTTACCTGGGCGTAAGGATTTTAGTTTCCTTAGTACTAAGTCAGGAGTGATACAGATGATCCCTAAGCCGTAAGCTGGCAATGGGTTGGCGTAGTACTCTGTGTTAGTTATTTTATAAATAATTGTAGTTAAGCCATAACTAAGCAATCAGATTGTTTTAAGCGCTCACCACGTTATCTAGTCTGACCAGTCTGTAAACCTTCATTGTTGTAAATGACCTAATGATTGAATGACGTTATTATTGTATTATATTGATGTGACTCATGTTTTTATTCATTTTCTAAAGACACGCTTTACTGGTTGGTACGTTTGCTCGTCTTACTTGATAATTGTAATTTCCTTATTTATTGTACTAATTTAATCATTTTTTTGTTTGGAAACAGATAAAGTTTAAAACCAAGTTGACTTTTACTTACTACAGCTTTACCATAGACTCTGTGCTCGCCAGTATTGCGTTTACTGTTGTAGAATTACATCTGTAGGACAAATCAAATCCTACACTCTGAACGTGTAGGCGCCTGGTTTAATTGATCAGAAAAATTGGCGTTGTAAAAAATAAATTGGTTTACTGACGAGTGGTCTGAGTAGCTTTGTAAATAATTTCAAAACGAATGTACCAAATATTATTATTTCACAGACGTGTTATGCACAGAATGCAAGTACCGTATGTAGTTTGATTTTCTACCGTAGCAGTTCAATTCGATTCCAATAGACGTATGCTGGACGCACCCTCCGTTATTCGAATATCAAAACATAATAATTCTAGAAGAAAGTGGCTATTTATAGAGAAGAAATGGAAATACAAACGTTACCTAACGATTTTTACGTCTTCCAATTCAAAATTACTCTGAATGAGTATCCAGGTTCCGGAGACTAGGTGAAACTCGTATACTGCAACGATATCAAATCCAAAAATGTGGCTGTAGCCATATTATATCAAATTTAAACAACATATGTACAGTTCAGAAGCAAACATAAAAACTTCAATATAAGTAAAAAATATAGAAATAATAACAATATGTAATGATAAAATCTCAAAATGGAATCAAATAAAATACCAAAATGTCAACAGAAAGAGTCCGTCGTCATAACAAAAATATATAAACATGGAGGGATGTTCCAAAAAACAAAACATTCAAAAAAGATTCTACACCGTATATTATGTAGCGCCAATGCAACATCAAAAAAAACATGGAATGTGCTGCTTTTATTCCACCCTAATATCCCAATACACTAGCATCAAAGAAACAACATGGTTATCAGCCATCGATGTAGAGGCTCGACAGTAGCCGAGGTTTTGTCAGTCACCGAGCTATCAGCACTGATAAGATTCCAGAGATAGATTAAGCACTCAACACACTCAACTGCTTCACTCACTCTCAGGGTTTCAGATGCCGACGCAAGTCAATCTCATAGCAATCTCGGAGCAACATTTTGCATTTCGACGGATCTGAACTA
>OX103979.1:45467088-45567638 GCA_944470395.2 Schistosoma turkestanicum
TCATGCCCTAGTGCGAGCGCGTATTTGTCAAACTTCTTGCTGCCAGTTGTTCAGATGAGTTGAAAGAGCTGACATTTCATAAATGTAGCTGCTGCTTTCAGCTCGTAAGTACGCTCCAACCGCCAGGCTTCTCGATCCTTACGCAAACCTTGCACAATTTCATTACATGACAATATGCGTTTGTCAAACTCGCGACTACCCGGAGAAGAGCCAGTCAGCGAATTATAAGCAGTCTGCACAAAACCATTGTTTACAAGCGGAGTGTTACGCAAAGCAGCAAGTGACTTTACTCGTTATTTTTATGGGGTTACTTAAATGCAACCAGTTCTCATCTGTACTTTTCGGTATGTTAATAATTAGCCTTAAAACTGGCTCGGTTCGTTATTTACTTGTGGCGGAAGCTTCAGCCAATTTACTGATATCGGTTGGCTTATAATGACTAGTTTGTTGACCACTGAAACGTAAGGTAGGATTAGCGCAAGATGATAGTAATCGATGGTTAGAGACCCTGAATAACATGGCTGAAAACTGTTTGCAATGGCGCAGGTGCATTCATTCTTTGTGTTCTCTTGAATCCTAACCTGCAGAGTTCCTCATCACCTCTATTTTTCTCTGTTTATGTTTACTCCTCTGGATTTTACTTTTTGAATAATACCTTCGAACCCTAATCTGTCCGGCTATTCCTAATACTTTTACTATCTCTACTATGGGCTTCGAAGTGACAATTGTATCTCTGTGCTGATGTGGTATGGCAACATGAACGGCTGTACTTACGTACAAACGTCTACGTTATAACTGACTGACTGACCATGTATACGCGTTTTGGAGAAGCAGCAAACGTCGATGACGTGAGATCTTTGAGTCCTTGCTAAGAAAGCTTGTTTTTATACTTGTCACATGGTTGAGACATTAAAAACCCCACTGAACTCATCGACTATCGAAGCAGAACACAGATTTCTGTGGGTGTTACCTCACAAACAATCGAAGAAATTAGGGCGATCGTCAGACAAATTGAGAGTAGCATAGCAGCAGAATCAAACCAACGCTCTTCTTCCAAAAGATGGTGTGGGAAATAATATTGTTAAGCTGTTTGCTTTCATTGAGACTGATACTTTTACTTAGATTACTTGCTCAGGCATTGTTATTGGATGATTATTGGGTTGTATCGCGAAATAATAACATGGAGGTTGAATTAGAAATTTAAAAGTACTTTAATACCGTTTTCACACAATTGTCTCAATTTTTCTTGTTTTATCATCAAGATCATACATCATCGGTTCTAATTCACTGGAGTGTTATTGTACCGTAAAATAGTCATGTCAATTGCTGCTATCTATGAGTTCCTTTACCAATCTTTTACGACAGAAAGTTCTGTCTAATGGCTCAAACATTAACTTGAAGACAAGAATCCGTAAGTGGATACTAGCTTTCAAACATTTTTCACCCATAATTTTCGCTCAAATGTGATAGCTTAAGTCAACATGTTTATACTCGTTAATTATTGGAATATATTAAATAAAACCATTTACTTAACGAGTGTAGTTAAAACGCATTATAATAAAATCTAAATCTGTGCCATACATAAGGATTTTATACCATATGTAAATCACAGTAGATTGTTACATGAAACTTCAAGTAGTTTGGATTTTTCTGTGGGCTTCGTAGTTTACAGTGGGTATCCAGGAGTATAGCTACTCTTTTTCAGGACTATATTTCCAGTGATACCCATGTGAAACGAATTGATTGCTTCAAGTGCTGCTCGTCAGGATTGTCCACTGTCTCCATTCTTATTTAACTTTGCCATTGACATGGTTTGAAAAACGACAGTTTCATCGTCCGACTTTTAAGGAGCTGGTTACCTTAAGGAACAATTCAGCATGTTTAAGATGCGATTCTCCCCCTTCGAAATGCAAAATGTTGCTTCAAGACTAGCTTGCGTCAGTACCTGAACTAGTGAGAGGGAGTATAGTAGTTGAGCGTGTTGGCCCGTGGGTGAGATACCCATCAATCAATAAAATCAATCGGTCACAACGTAGAACTTCGTATGTACGCACATAAGTTCATGTTGCCATACCACATTAGCACAGAGACACAACTGTCATTTCAAATCCCATAGTGGTAGAAATAGTAGAAGTAGCGGTTATGGAGTAGATTATTATTCGAAGAAATTATTCAAAAGTAGAATCCAGTGAAACAAATTTAAAAAAGGATAAAGGTGATGGAGGCAGAGAGTTAATGCACCTGCACCATTGCGAACGATTTCGAGCCATATAGTTCAAGGTCAATAGCCATCAGTTACTATCGTCTCGCGGAACCCAACCAAGCCTACAATAAACGTTGAATGGATGTTAGCCCAAGATTTCAGTTTTGATGGTTATGACAAGAAAATCTGTTTTGGTAGGTTCCTAACCAAACCAAAGGACGAGTTTATTTCGCAGCAGTTCGCTCCGTCGTAATATATAGATGTGAAACATGGCCGGTAAGAGTAGAAGATATTAGTAGGTTACTGGTTTTCGACGATAGGCTTATGTGAAGCATTTCTCGTGTATCCCGGGGCAACCGAGTATGCAATACTGTCGTTAGGAAACGGGTCCTAGGTATGAATGGCAAATCAATAGATGAAGTATTGAAAAATCTTCAGTTGAGATGGTTGGGACATGTGTTACGTATGCCTAACCACCGACTGCCTCGTTGAGCTATGTTTTGCGATGTAGAGGTGGGTTGGAAGAAATCTATGTGCGGCCAAACCAAAACCTGGTACAAATCCATGAAGTCGCTGACAAGTGGACTGAATCATGTTAGTAGGTTCAGTCTAACTGGTTGGGGTCCGCGAGACCATAGTTATGGATGTTTATAGACGAACTACATGGCTCAAAATCGTTTGCGATGGCGCAGGTGCATCCATTCTTTGTCTTATCTCAAATTATAATCTTATGAATTCTTTACCATATTTTGTCTTTTTAAATTTATTTCACTGAGATGTAATTCCAGAGTCATATTTTCGATCCTTAATCTTTTCCACTACCGCTAATACTGCTACAACCTCAACTACTATGGAACTTGAATTGACCTTTCGATCTCGCTGTGGTGTGGCAACTTGAAGTTTGACCTTGTTATTGACTGACTGGAACGGGAAAGTAAAGAAATTGCAACTAGTAGGTAGATAAAATAACTTAAATTTAGGTCTGGTTGTACGGTGCTTAAAATAACAGATGGCATCTGATTTTATCATTACTATATATGGTTTTTAAAATTTTCATGAGTTATTTGCACTTTACCATCAAGTTCATTTACTTTTATATTGTGACGTTGCGGTATGGTCAAAACTCTCCATCTTTTTTGTATGACACCTGTCTGCAATAATTGAAGTGTGAAAAATACAACGTGATACAGTTAGGTTGAAGTCGTACCTAAGTTTGTGTACTTAGTTTTGAATCTAGGCAGTTAGGTTTTGTAACTGTCGAATCACCACAATTCAGCACTGCTTCTTGAATAATGTTATGAACGGGTGTTTGTGTAGTTGGATTTGTATTTGAGCTTCAGTTAATAGTATCCTTCAAATTAATGATTGCTTCCTAACAAGTAAGATTTGCGACTATTCTTGGATTTTTCTTACCACTTTCCTGATTGCCTATTGGAGTATATTCCATTCCTTAATTTATCGCAGACTTCAAACTTGTTAGAAAATTCCTATAATTTGATGAGATTCCTAAATAATTATCACTCTTTTCTCTTTTTAAAAAAATTTTAATCCACTTAATAACACTTCCCACATAAGTACTTTATTACTACCAGTCTTCCCACTGTTGACTGGAATAATGTACTACTAAAATGTAAGATTACAGCTGATTCATAAGGTGACGCTGTAACTTTAAGGTTTTTTCAGTGTTTTGGCGAATGAGCAAATTATTCTACACATCCTTAGTAGTCGTGTACAAACAACGTATATTACTGAACACTTTTCAATGAGATCATAGTACCATTCAGCTGTCATTTAAATAGGTACCAGTACTTTATTTTTAAATTCCCAAAAATTTGTAGTCATGTATATTTCTGAAATGATTACAAGGTTCACGCTAGTTTATACAGCAGATCCAGTTCATATAAAATAAAAAACTTACTTTTAATATTAATACTGTCTGTGGGTTTTCCGTGTTTTGTGCTTTTACAAATAGTCCTTATTTCTATGTATACTACAATGCCTAATTGCCTTGTACACGACACAGTAGTTAGGTTGTCGATATATTTATTTGCAAAACCTTTTCATTTTATTAGATACTTATTTCAAACAATTAGCAGACGACTACATCTCATCTGGTCGTGACACTTTACAACTCATTCGTCGAAATCCATTACGATCTACTTTCTGGGCTTCAGCTGTCTTTAGTGTATCATACATTACAAGCACTTGTCCTAACAAACAAAATTATTATGCTTCTCTTGTTGAATCAGCTATTGATTTATGGGAAGTTCCAGATCTTATACGCAACTCCAAAAGTACTAGCTACATTCACAGATGTCTTAAATTATTTTCTAAAGAACAGATTAGATATAGTAACCTTGGATTATTTACAGTTATCTGGCGTGATGATCGAACTCAGTCGTGTCATCAGTATGCAGAAGTATGCAAATACACCTATCCTGCTAATGGAGGCGGGAATTTTACAGGTCTCATTCGTTTATTATTGTTTGATCGGCCTCAAGAAAATGGTTGGGAACGCATACAAAATATTTTTCAGGACCGCATTCTGGATTTTGGATTCATGGGGAAATGGTGGTTCATGTCACATTACATGGAAAACTATGACATCAATCCTGACGAATGGGAAACTCCAAAAGTCTTCCAAGAGTTTACCGGAAAAGAATTCAACTGATAACAACTTTAAAAGCAGCGCGGAACAAAGTCAGTCTACTTATTCATCATCTCATTTAAAACCGTTTGAAGATCAGAATTACAATGAACGGAATCTTGAATTACATTTTAACAATCCTAACAACCTGAGTGATGACTGGGAAGTAATCAATGAAGAAGTTTTGTATGTAGACTGCCAAGGTTTACTAGAAGATGATATCTTAACCCCATCTAGTACCATTCGTCTTGTGGATATAGAATCAGCTAAACCTCTCATGCAGGTAGATTAACTAGCAATTCAATACTCTGTTAAATTATTTCGTTATTCAGATGATCTTTTTAAGGCGAGTATTATCTTTGTTTAGATGATTTCTAATGCGAACACTTGAAAAGCGTGCATCTACTAAGTACATAATCTTTCATAATCACAATCTTAACTACAATTTTTCCTTAGACATCAATATAACTAAGTGCGTCATATGAGGAGTTTTTTAACAACTATGCTTGTAAGCATTGTGTTTTGTCATATACAGATGTTCACTTGATATTTTAAAACTACACCACTTGTGACACGGGAAATGTCCTTCATAGACGGTTATAAGGCATATTAGCACAATCCATTCTGTTATACGGCTTCGAAAAATAACTGATAAATGTAAATCAAGTCTATGGGAGTTAAAGACCACATGGATTTCATGACTCGATCAATCAAATCAATCAACGGCAACGTAGAACTTCGTACGTACATACGTACATCTCGTTAACTTTCCTCCTTTATCCGAGCTTGGGACCGGCAGTAGCCCCGAAGGGTCTACAGGTGTATCTGTTTTCGTAACTAGAAAGTAGGATGGCAGCTTAAGGTTAAACACTAGGTTTCCAGTCATTAAATCTAAACACTTTTCTCTTCTGTTTAAATAAATGGATAGCATCAGAGCTGAGTTCATTAACCATGACAAGTATGATCATTAGAGTTTTAATCCTTACCGCACTTTTCAGGAGCTACGAAATTATTCACTATTTGGTTGTTATATGTGAAACAAAACTGCTGGTGCATAATAAACAATTAAGAGTTGGGACATCAATAAAAACTGTATAAATATTGCTTCATATTATTTATATCTAGTGTATCAGCACCATGAAAGCTTACGAACTATTCTGCTATAGGTCTCTAACCACAAAGTTTTTTTACGTTGTTGATTGCAACTTCTTATGCCATAGTAAGCTGTAATTTTTAAACTCACTTGCCTACCGACGTAATAATGTGATTCCTTTGCAAGTGTCTCTACTCTGCGGTGAGGCACTCCCTAACGTACTACTGGTTAGTGATATATGCCAGGTAGTTGTAACGTGTTAGGTCTCCCTAATAAACTGTCGCTTATTTAGTATACAGCTCAGATTCAGTGCTGATGTGGAATTTTGTTCGCGTTAATCTAGGGATTTTCTTCAAGGAGACTTACAACAGTTTAGTGCAAAACTTTTAAATTAACTATTATGTAGTCGGCTAACAGCGTTTAAGCTTTCTGCCCTTCCTCCTGCTAATTAATATAATATGGCGTTACTATGATATTTTTATGACTAATAGTTGTTCTGCACCCTTTAATAATTTCAAGGTTGGTCCCGCAGTCTTTGAAGGACATTTTGAAGATACAGTTGGAACATATTTATTCTTTGAAAAGGACCTCACTCTCAATAGCACCCATATAGAGGGCGCCTCTACAGCACCAGCGCGCAAAATTGATGACCAAATACAACATATAACAAGCTATGCCGCTAAATCTTCCAAGTCCCTTACATTTCAGCGTATTTTCTTGAAAGCAAAGGAAGAAAATCACTAGTTACTCCCATTGAGAATGGTGAATTCAAGATATTGGAGTATGATGATATGTACTTGTTAAGTCAAATATAGTCTCGAACAAGCAACCTTAACAAATTTTGTTTCCAGAGATTTCCATTGGCAATATGTAGTTGGTGTTTTGTCAGTATGACCTGTTACATAGACTACTAGAACATCTTTAATAATTTTCAGCAATAAAAAATGGGTTTACTTTCAAAGTATCTTCAGAGTTGGATAACGAAGATCAGAGTATTAGTAATTTAATTTAAAGTTTAAACAAGTCAAAAGTAGCGTTTTATTTCGCCCATCTTCAGTACTTTGGTATAAAAAAGATGTTCCGTACTTAGTAGTGAAGATTTCTAGTTATTGATTGAGTTACCTAAAATACTGTCACTGATGCCAATGCTTACTGACATCAGAACTTAAAAGCGAAAATAATAAAACATCATTTTTTCTTAAAGGATGCTACGGTCGTTCACACTCTAATGACCTTTCTTTTGAACTAGCCACAAAAGTTAAAATTGATTCGTTGTTAACCAAATGTTAGATAGAGTTTGAGGTCAATTTTGATGCTCATCCGCTTATTTAAATTAAGAGCGATGTACGACGATTACTACGTCCTGATCCCTCAGCAATTTTGAGTAACGCGCGTAGTCTATAACGCCGAATAATTGATCCGAATAACTTATACGGTATCTTCTTTCTTACAAAGTGTAGCGAACACTGAGACATGAGACTGTTTGCAGTCGGATATCAGTCAGTTACAACGTAGAACTTCGTATGTACGCACATAAGTTCATGTTGCCATACCACATTAGCACAGAGACACAACTGTCATTTCAAATCCCATAGTGGTAGAAATAGTAGAAGTAGCGGTTATGGAGTAGATTATTATTCGAAGAAATTATTCAAAAGTAGAATCCAGTGAAACAAATTTAAAAAAGGATAAAGGTGATGGGAGGCAGAGAGTTAATGCACCTGCACCATTGCGAACGATTTCGAGCCATATAGTTCAAGGTCAATAGCCATCAGTTACTATCGTCTCGCGGAACCCAACCAAGCCTACAATAAACGTTGAATGGATGTTAGCCCAAGATTTCAGTTTTGATGGTTATGACAAGAAAATCTGTTTTGGTAGGTTCCTAACCAAACCAAAGGACGAGTTTATTTCGCAGCAGTTCGCTCCGTCGTAATATATAGATGTGAAACATGGCCGGTAAGAGTAGAAGATATTAGTAGGTTACTGGTTTTCGACGATAGGCTTATGTGAAGCATTTCTCGTGTATCCCGGGGCAACCGAGTATGCAATACTGTCGTTAGGCAACGAGTACTAGGTATGAATGGCAAATCAATAGATGAAGTATTGAAAAATCTTCAGTTGAGGTGGTTGGGACATGTGTTACGTATGCCTAACCACCGACTGCCTCGTTGAGCTATGTTTTGCGATGTAGAGGTGGGTTGGAAGAAATCTATGTGCGGCCAAACCAAAACCTGGTACAAATCCATGAAGTCGCTGACAAGTGGACTGAATCATGTTAGTAGGTTCAGTCTAACTGGTTGGGGTCCGCGAGACCATAGTTATGGATGTTTATAGACGAACTACATGGCTCAAAATCGTTTGCGATGGCGCAGGTGCATCCATTCTTTGTCTTATCTCAAATTATAATCTTATGAATTCTTTACCATATTTTGTCTTTTTAAATTTATTTCACTGAGATGTAATTCCAGAGTCATATTTTCGATCCTTAATCTTTTCCACTACCGCTAATACTGCTACAACCTCAACTACTATGGAACTTGAATTGACCTTTCGATCTCGCTGTGGTGTGGCAACTTGAAGTTTGACCTTGTTATTGACTGACTGGAACGGGAAAGTAAAGAAATTGCAACTAGTAGATAGATAAAATAACTTAAATTTAGGTCTGGTTGTACGGTGCTTAAAATAACAGATGGCATCTGATTTTATCATTACTATATATGGTTTTTAAAATTTTCATGAGTTATTTGCACTTTACCATCAAGTTCATTTACTTTTATATTGTGACGTTGCGGTATGGTCAAAACTCTCCATCTTTTTTGTATGACACCTGTCTGCAATAATTGAAGTGTGAAAAATACAACGTGATACAGTTAGGTTGAAGTCGTACCTAAGTTTGTGTACTTAGTTTTGAATCTAGGCAGTTAGGTTTTGTAACTGTCGAATCACCACAATTCAGCACTGCTTCTTGAATAATGTTATGAACGGGTGTTTGTGTAGTTGGATTTGTATTTGAGCTTCAGTTAATAGTATCCTTCAAATTAATGATTGCTTCCTAACAAGTAAGATTTGCGACTATTCTTGGATTTTTCTTACCACTTTCCTGATTGCCTATTGGAGTATATTCCATTCCTTAATTTATCGCAGACTTCAAACTTGTTAGAAAATTCCTATAATTTGATGAGATTCCTAAATAATTATCACTCTTTTCTCTTTTTAAAAAAATTTTAATCCACTTAATAACACTTCCCACATAAGTACTTTATTACTACCAGTCTTCCCACTGTTGACTGGAATAATGTACTACTAAAATGTAAGATTACAGCTGATTCATAAGGTGACGCTGTAACTTTAAGGTTTTTTCAGTGTTTTGGCGAATGAGCAAATTATTCTACACATCCTTAGTAGTCGTGTACAAACAACGTATATTACTGAACACTTTTCAATGAGATCATAGTACCATTCAGCTGTCATTTAAATAGGTACCAGTACTTTATTTTTAAATTCCCAAAAATTTGTAGTCATGTATATTTCTGAAATGATTACAAGGTTCACGCTAGTTTATACAGCAGATCCAGTTCATATAAAATAAAAAACTTACTTTTAATATTAATACTGTCTGTGGGTTTTCCGTGTTTTGAGCTTTTACAAATAGTCCTTATTTCTATGTATACTACAATGCCTAATTGCCTAATTGTTACTGGTTTTCGACGATAGGCTTATGTGAAGCATTTCTCGTGTATCCGGGGCAATGTTGTCGTTAGAAAACCGGCACTATTTAAGGATGGAAAATAACGTTCACAGCCAGGCGGGATGAATTCCAAGTGTTTATCAGTTCGGTAATCGCTACTGAGATCCACGACTTCCTAAATTTATCGCCTGACTTTCTAGTTGCTCCTGAAACATATCCTTAGCTATGCTATGATTAAGTAGAACCCTAACATGTTTCCTTGCAGTCTGTCCTGCGTCCAGTAAGTAGCAAACAAATACGAAGCGGCAACAGAGAATGTCCCTATCTTTACGAATCCATACCGTCCCGTTTAGTCCGACAGCGAACAAGCGACTGTGTACCGGGATCCAGTCTAAGGGAGCTGGTTTTACCATACGACCTAATACTACACCTGCGCCAGCGAGGCCACGGGAAGCAGCATCACGGCTACCAGAAACACGAAGCTTGTTGTTTCTCTATGTGCACTAGTTGAAATCAAATTGATGACTTTACTCGGATCTTGTATGCGCGTTTCGGAGACGCAGCATACATCGATGGCACGGGATTCCAGAGTCATAGCTAAGGAAGCCTGTTGTCCCATTTGTCACAATGTCCGGACATTAAAAGATCCAACATGGAGTCTAGAACGAGGTTTCAGGAGACTAGGAATATTGTTTCGGGAACTCCAACCGTTTTCATTAGCGTTGCGGAGTGACAAAGTAGTGTGGGAAGAGTTAGTTGTGGAGATAAGAGAGATGTTAGGGGGTGTAGGAAGGATTTGATTTTGGCCAATTCGGTCTCGTGAGATGGTACGGGTATGAGGGTGGATGTCATTTTCCAGCTGTCCACACCGTGGAAGGGTGCTTCTTGAGGAGCTTGAAAAGGAAGGTAGTTTAGTGTCGGTCTTAACGACCGGGGAGCGTGACCGCAGAGCCCTAAGGTCAACTGCTTGAGGCCGGTCACGCATGGCATCTCAATTTGTCTGACGATCGCCCTAATTTCTTCGATTGTTTGTGAGGTAACACCCACAGAAATCTGTGTTCTGCTTCGATAGTCGATGAGTTCAGTGGGGTTTTTAATGTCTCAACCATGTGACAAGTATAAAAACAAGCTTTCTTAGCAAGGACTCAAAGATCTCACGTCATCGACGTTTGCTGCTTCTCCAAAACGCGTATACATGGTCAGTCAGTCAGTTATAACGTAGACGTTTGTACGTAAGTACAGCCGTTCATGTTGCCATACCACATCAGCACAGAGATACAATTGTCACTTCGAAGCCCATAGTAGAGATAGTAAAAGTATTAGGAATAGCCGGACAGATTAGGGTTCGAAGGTATTATTCAAAAAGTAAAATCCAGAGGAGTAAACATAAACAGAGAAAAATAGAGGTGATGAGGAACTCTGCAGGTTAGGATTCAAGAGAACACAAAGAACGAATGCACCTGCGCCAATGCAAACAGTTTTGAGCCATGTTATTCAGGGTCTCTAACCATCGATTACTATCATCTTGCGCTAATCCTACCTTACGTTTCAGTGGTCAACAAACTAGTCATTATAAGCCAACCGATATCAGTAAATTGGCTGAAGCTTCCGCCACAAGTAAATAACGAACCGAGCCAGTTTTAAGGCTAATTATTAACATACCGAAAAGTACAGATGAGAACTGGTTGCATTTAAGTAACCCCATAAAAATAACGAGTAAAGTCACTTGCTGCTTTGCGTAACACTCCGCTTGTAAACAATGGTTTTGTGCAGACTGCTTATAATTCGCTGACTGGCTCTTCTCCGGGTAGTCGCGAGTTTGACAAACGCATATTGTCATGTAATGAAATTGTGCAAGGTTTGCGTAAGGATCGAGAAGCCTGGCGGTTGGAGCGTACTTACGAGCTGAAAGCAGCAGCTACATTTATGAAATGTCAGCTCTTTCAACTCATCTGAACAACTGGCAGCAAGAAGTTTGACAAATACGCGCTCGCACTAGGGCATGATCTGAATCTAGACATGTGCCCCACAACGAGCGACAGTCCTCTATCGAACCCCCCCATCGGTGGCTGGTAGCGATGTGCTCTAGTGAGGTCCAGTGTTGTGACGACTTTAGGGGTCGCCAGGAAAAAGATGTTTTTTCCTTTTGCTTAAAGTTAGTGTTTGCGAGAAATAGTTGATTATCTGAGCACAGTTGCAACAGACGGTCGCCATTGTCTGTTCTCTGAGCCGCGACACCATAACATCCACTTAGGTGTCTTTCATTTTCACTTAGTCTACCTACCTGAGCATTGAAGTCACTGGCCATTATAACAATATCAGAGTGCCTAACATTTTGTAAGAGGTCCGAAAGCTTTCTGTAGAACTCATCTTTCACCTCGTTTGAACTGCAGTCAGTGGGTGTTGATGGTAGATATGACGAAGAGGCAACGGCTAGTGTTCCTATCTTTACGAGTCCATACCGTCCCGTTTAGTCCGACAGCGAACAAGCGACTGTGTACCGGGATCCAGTCTAAGGGAGCTAGTTTTACCATACGACCTAATACTACACCTGCGCCAGCGAGGCCACGGGAAGCAGCATCACGGCTACCAGAAACACGAAGCTTGTTGTTTCTCTATGTGCACTAGTTGAAATCAAATTGATGACTTTACTCGGATCTTGTATGCGCGTTTCGGAGACGCAGCATACATCGATGGCACGGGATTCCAGAGTCATAGCTAAGGAAGCCTGTTGTCCCATTTGTCACAATGTCCGGACATTAAAAGATCCAACATGGAGTCTAGAACGAGGTTTCAGGAGACTAGGAATATTGTTTCGGGAACTCCAACCGTTTTCATTAGCGTTGCGGAGTGACAAAGTAGTGTGGGAAGAGTTAGTTGTGGAGATAAGAGAGATGTTAGGGGGTGTAGGAAGGATTTGATTTTGGCCAATTCGGTCTCGTGAGATGGTACGGGTATGAGGGTGGATGTCATTTTCCAGCTGTCCACACCGTGGAAGGGTGCTTCTTGAGGAGCTTGAAAAGGAAGGTAGTTTAGTGTCGGTCTTAACGACCGGGGAGCGTGACCGCAGAGCCCTAAGGTCAACTGCTTGAGGCCGGTCACGCATGGCATTTTTATGAGAGGTTTCTCGACTATTGGCTCCGCTTTTAAGAGCCCTTAGTGCGCACCCTTACCGCCGGAGACGGAAATCTGTGAGGTAGGGTGAGTTGTGACATTTTTAGGGTCGACATTTTCTAACCCTCCGTTCCTTGTGAGAAGGCAGCATCGCTGCAGATGCTGGTTGTCTGTCGGAAACGACTTACTGCTGTCACACCCACCCCTCTGCAGTCAGCAGTACGACTTCGTCCTCAGACCTTGAGTAGTTGATTCTAGTTTCATCATTCTCGAATCGACATGCCTGGCATGGTAGAACCTTCAGGAACATGTGTTCCGGCCAATATAGCTCAGTTGGGTCATCGCGATAGGCAAACCCGACCACCACGTCAAGCTAGCAGCTACGTTCGGGGAAAAAAATTATGCTCAAGATAATATCAGCGATTGAAAATCCAATAATTTCAGTATTTCACCAGGCAAGCTTGTCGAGTTTCCATCAAGATAATATTTAAACCATAACTACCAGAGATATAGTTTAGTTGGTGATTCCCATTTTACATATACAGATACAATTTAAAAGTTTGATTTGTACTTTCTTTTCTGCTTAATAAACAAATTACGAACATTTACTCACCTAATAACAACCATTAATGTACAACTTCATTATAATTTACATCGTGTACTTTTCCATTCACACCTTACTGAGTCATGTTATCCTACTCACTAAAGCAAACATCTGAATATGATAGAATAAGCATTTAGTTTAGATTTAATAATTATCATGAAAAAGTTCAGACAAGTTTGTCAAGCGGAAATTCGGGATCATTTAATTTTTACTCACTGAGATAATTTTGAACATAACGTACAAAAATAAGTTTAAGCTCATCTTTTTGCGAAAATCCAATTGTCTGCTTAGTACTTATCCAATATAAAATCCTAGTATTATTTTACATGTAGTTAATAGTATGTTACCGGATGAAGCTGTTCAACAAAAATTAAAGTGCTGCTGGGAAAAGACTATACTTCAGCATGCATGACAAGTCCATTCAAAATCAATGAAGGGCCTGTATAAGCCTGTGAGAATTTAAATCCAACCAACATTTCCCGTAACTCATTGTAGGTTTTATGAAACCGTACTTACATTGAAAAGATGACGGGAACCTGCCTGATATTAAACAACTATTAAACAAGGACTTCATTTTATATATAATCATGTATTTAACCAGTTCTCCAGTATCTAACCTAATATACAATATCTTTTTCACGAGCTAGCATAAACCAACTGACTTCCTAGCGTTTGATTCCAGTGCTTTCGGTACAGTTCCAGATTCGATTCGGCCGGTTTTGCGACTCGATCTTCAAATCTAGTCGATTGATACATGTCTTGTGGTTCAAATAAAAGCAAAGTAGGAGAAATTTTGGCTAAGATAAGATATTTGTGAATGGGTCTAGCGTAAGTAGATGAGAAAAGTAGACAGTGAAGAAGAGAGGAAACGTCTTAAGAGAGTTCTAGGGCTATTCGTTGTAAAAAAAAGTTCAGCGCTACTATTTAAACTTATTTTTGTGGGAAAAGAATATTGTTTTCAAATGCTCGTAGAAGAATTTCCAGGGGGATCATAGATGCGAACCAAATAAGTACTCACCGGTGTCAGTCAGTCCCGCAAATTGCAATTTGTTTGTCCCGGCTTTAATTATCGTGTTTTGAACAGTCTGTGTGAAAGCTTGGAATAATTCCCATAGTTCCTGTTTAAACGTTTCAAACCGTCTGTTTTATTAGCTAAAGAATGTGTAAATGGTTCAAATAGTTGCGGAGTGAATAAAAAAGAGCATGGTCATCGGCTTTCTCCTCTAGCAGATGTGGGTCATCGATACCTCCTGCTAGGGACCTAGGTGTATTTAGGGAGTAAAAGAGTGGCAGCTACGGTCGGGGAACTTGGTGCTACTTACAATCCAGGACATTTTCAGACAGTTCTCTGGAATAGCAGCTACTAGTGCAATAAAGAAATGGGTTATCTTTTGTACGATCCAATTTTATTGTTGATGACAGCACCAAAATCATATGTAAAATCCGCAAGATTAACTGTAGTCACTTATATGAAATGTCCGCGTTCGGGATTTATTTAAGTTTACAGTTCAAGAATTCGGGATACAACTACCTGTTAGATTAATCTGTCACCTAATAAATGAGATAGGTTTTTCAGTATTTGAGGTTCAGTGATACGAATGACGTAAAGAACATTCTCATAAAACATAAATCGATGCCTAGTTTCTATGATCTTGAAAAAAAAAAGTGAGATAGTAGACACATGAAGTACTGCTGTGTTTAGAGTACACATTTTACAAATCTTGGTCTGACTAAACCTTCGGTAACCGAAATTAAGCACAGGATTAATGAACTACATCACATATATTCTAAAGAATGCCTACAATTGGAAAATCCTAACATCATAATAAATACGTTTATGTCACCTAGATTGAGCAAAGGCATAAAATGCATTACACATGATCGTAAATATAAACAATTAAGTTAGTAGGTAGGTAAGCTATACGAACATGAAAACTGATGAAAGGTAAATAAGTAAACAAACACTAGCAAAGAAGAACTGATAAAGTAAGTTGATTAAAATGATATAAACAGTTTTCACAGCTGAGCGCAATATATTAGATGATAAGCGCAACAGAAAATCGAAAGCCCGTATATTGCTGTTCATCTGTTGGGACTAAAAGCAAAATGCCACAATCAGCAGAAAGCTGTCTGAAAAAATTCGGGTTGCTGTGGCATGAACCGAGATAGCATTATTGCACATTTCACAAAATGCTTTCCAGATGAGCTGCCATATTAAGTTCCTCTTCGAATATCCATGTGGGCGGGACAACACTGGAAAAAAATTGAATATGAAATAAGTGGTTTGAAGCTACAGAGCAACACACAAGAAATAGAAATTAGTGTTACTGTTGTAATTGGTAGATGATCTGAATATTGTATTTCTATGTTCCCTGTTCCGTGAGCTCCTATCAACCACTGTTATACTTTTTAATTAGTGTTAATTCTGTACCGTTCGCTCCATACTTTGTGGGTAGAAAAATGCTTTCTTACTCACGTACTATAAACTAATACGCGTTTCAGTTAGAAACACTGGGGTACCTGAAATACATATACGCTTGGCTTCTATCTCTCATCAGATAGGAAGCAAGGATATCAGAATGGCGTACGTTTTAGATCAAATGGAGTTAATATTATCTCGGCTTTGACTCAACATTAGTCTTTGTTGAGTCATATGCACATTAGCATATCATTAAGTACCTCCAGGTACAAATTATTGAGTTTAAGTAGGTTTTTCACATGCTTGTAACATCTTATGATTAACGAGAACAAATTTATAAATCCATGCAAAGAGTTTACCTATGTCCACACCCGCCAATCCAACGCACGAGAAATTCAGATCGATGATCCAGAGAAACACGTTGACCAACGAACTAAGAATCATAAAAAGCGCAGATAGAAGGCAGTTATTATTCATAGTCCTCATATCAGTGAGTACTTTTGTACAGGCAATAAGCTTAATTTCATTGAAATAATAAAGGGATCAATGTTAGGTCAACATTGAATGGTTTAACAATGCACATCCACGACCAAGCGGGTGGGGGTCGAACCCAGGACCTAATCTCGCATGCAAACATTTAACGTCTAAACCAGTATGCAACAGTGTTGATGTCCAACCTTAACAAATCTTCGAAATCGCGCGAGCATCTTTGATTATTTCTGTTGGACACGGCTTAACCCCACTACATTTTATTCCTGTACGCGCGATTGTGAACGTGCATTGTTGCAAATTTCAACACGAAATGATAAACTGACGATATCGGTTCAAAGTTTTGATGAAACCCACCAATTTTTACAATCTACTGAAAATAAACCTAATTGCTCACTAAAGTTTATTTAAACACGTAAACAAAACCTCGAAACCATAAATAGATCCAAATTTGTCGTTCAATCAATAAATAGCAACGTAGAACTTCGTACGTACGTACGTACATCAGTTCAAGTTGCCATACCACATTAGCACAGTGATATAATTGTCAATTCAAATCAAATAGTAGTAGAGGTAGTAAAGGTATTATAAGTAATCGGAGAGGTTAGGATTAGAAGATATTATTCAAGGAGTAGCGACTAGTAAAATAAACGTAGGAAGAAAAAGGTAAAAACGATGGGGAATTCAGGATACGATTTGAAAGAATACAAAAAATGAATGTATCTACGCCATTGCAAACAGTCTTCAACCATGTGATTCACGATCTCTAACCATCGATTATTATCATTACGCGGATCTAAACAAGGTAGTCGACACCTACCGACGTAACTAGGTCCACTTGTCAGTGACTTCATGGATTACTACCCTATTTGTGCTTGACCGCACCAACCTGTTCCTACATCCCAGAACATAGCTCGACAAGGCAGTCGGTGGTTAGGCATACGTAACACATGTCCCAACCATCTCAACTGATGAAGTTTCAGCACTTTATCTATTGATCTACCACCTTTACCTAGGACCCGTTTCCTAACGACAGCATTGCATACTCGGTTGCCCCGGGATACACGAGAGATGCTTCACATAAGCCTATCATTGAAAACCGGTAACCTACTAATATCTTCTACTCTTACCGGCCATGTTTCGCATCTATATATCACGACGGAGCGAACTGCTGCACAACAAACTCGTCCTTTGTTCAGAAAGCGGATATCTCGCCTGAGCCATAAGTGACGTGAGTTGGCAAAAGCCAATCGAGCCTTCTGTATCCTTGCTGAGATTTCGTCAGTCACCAGGCCATCAGCACTGATAAGACTCCCCAGATAAGTGAAGCAGTCAACACGCTCAACTGCTTCACTCCCTCCCAGCGGATCAGGTGCCGACACAAGTCAATCTCGAAGCAACACTTTGCATTTCGACGGGTAGAATCGCATCCCGAACATGCTTGCACTGTTGCTTAGGGTAGTCAGGAGACAGCATTTTTTCGGCGTCTTCACCAAGTAGAAATATATGATCGGCATACTGTAAGACAGCAAGTGTGTCTCCTGGTAGAAGGTCTATTCCTGAAAAGTCTGACGAGGACAATGTTATATCTAGAAGAATGTCTACGACAAATTTAATCGAGAACGGAGAAAGTGGACATCCCTGAAGGACACCACTTGAAGTACAAATTTTCGATGACCGTTCTACATAAGCTCTAACTCAATTAGTGGTGTTCGAGTAGAGAGCTTTTATAAGGTCAGTGTATTTCTTTGATACACCTTTTAATGGCAGACACTGCCACAGAACCTCACGATCGACGGAGTCAAATGCCGCCTTAAGGTCCAGGAGGACAACTATTGTCGGACGCCTAAATGTGTCTGTGTTCCAGTACCTGTCGTAGTGTGAAAATGTGGTCTATAAGCCACGTCCAGATCGAAAAACAGCCTGGTTTTCTCTAGTCTGCTCTTCACGACCTCTAGTTAGGCGTCCAAGGATTATCGAGGCTAACAATCTAGATATTATATTAGTTAGAATGATTCCCCTGTGACTGTCACCAGGAGACTTTTGTCCTTTCTTGTAGACTGGGACAATTAGCGATTTACACCAGTCAGATGGGATTACATCCAGTTCCCAGATTCTACCTAGGATATCGGTCAGTCTAACTGTTAAAACTGGAACACCATCCTTAAACATCTCAGGGGTAAGCCTATCAGGACCTGCTACTCTACTTCGCTTTAGATTTAATATAGCTTTCTCAACTTCATGTAGAATGGGAGGACTTAAATCGATTTGCCATTCAGGATGACTGGGGATCACGGGCAACCGAAGTGTGGCTCGAGGTCAGTTGAACTGATCCCTAAAGTGTTCTTCCCATCGATCCAGTCTCCTGGATTGAGAATGAATAATTAGACCATCATCCTTTTGAGGGATAGTCTCACTCACATTGGGATTCCTAATACCAGTTTCCTTGATGAGTTTCATAAGTAATCTACTGTTGCCTGCCACCGTTGCCTTTTCCATCTCTCTCGCTTTTGCTACCCACCACTGTTTGCGATCATTTCGTAGACTTTTTACCACCTTGCGCCTAAGCTGACTGCGCTCCTCATTGCACTCAGAGCCAGGCGGGATGAGCTTTCGAGTGTCTGTCAGTTCGGTAGTTGCTACAGAAATCCACTTCTTCTCCGAAATCATATGGTTTACAATACTAACAAATATCACTGCTGTTTCCACAGCCTTTTGAATATCATTACAAGCTGCCTCCATATGAGAATCACTTACATGGTCGCTTGTCTTTCTCTAGTTGCTCCTGAAATATATGATAGGCAAGGCCGACCACCACGTCAATGTAGCAGCTACTGTCGGGCGAATATGTCATTAACATAAGCATTACTTGTACAAGGACGAATCTAAAGGTATCACGGCATTTCTTTCTGAATGACGTTGCAGTTATCTAACTGTTCTTAAAGAACTGACATCAATATACAGTATGTGCACACTGCATGCAAAAAATCTACAATTATGACATGTGGCAAATGTCTACGTTATTACATTATTTATCGCTTCCCGGGTGTGACTTCATAAAAGCTAACTGTCCAGTCACTGGATCGTTATAGCTCGATACCACAGTTTAAGGCAATATTCGGTATATTTCAAGGCAACAAACGAATCTCCTGGTAAAAGTTCAACTTCCTAAAACCCAGAGGATAAAAGTGTCGTAACTAAAAGCACGTCAATGAAAAAGGTTAACAAGGACGAAGAAAGTGGCCAGCCCTGACGGACACCACTTGAAGTAATCGATTTTGATGACATTTTGCCCTAAGGTCTAGCTAAATTAGTAGTGTTCGAGTAATGAGGCCGTATAAGATTAATGAATTTCTTTGGTACGTCTTCTAATGAAAGACACTACTGCCAGAAAACAACGACTGTGGGACGCCTAAATGCGTGTCTGTGTTCTAGGACCTGTTGTATCGTGGCTATCTGGTCTAAACAGCCATGTCCAGGTCGGAAACCAGCCCGCTTTTCTTGAGTCTACTCTTCAAGAGCCCTAGCGAGGCGTCGGAATATTATTTGAAGCCACTATTTTGAACGCTTCAGATACACTGATTCTCCTGTGATTGTCACAGGAGGACTTGTTCAGTGATTGAGACCACTCAGACAGGATTACAATCAGTTCGCGAGTTCTACCGAAGATCTAAATTAATCTAACCGCTAAAACTGGACTACCATCTTAAAAAATCTCAGCGGGTCATTCTAGCAGGGCCCACTGCTCTCCCTCGTCCTAGATTTCCTATAGCCTTTTCAACTTCATAAACAGTCGGAGATTACATCAAGTTGCAGATCTTTCTATTCTGGAAGTAATCAAAAAGGTGCAACGTATGTGATAAACTTACGAGTACTAAATACTAGCTATATTATTTGAATTTCGAGAAGGACCATTAATTCACATAACAGAAATCCTAAAAGAATAAACGTTCTATACTTTATCGGAACTATCCTGCGAACTTAGCATTTCACAGTAAAAACGATCCATTCATATTTTTGCATTGTTTTTGAAAAAATTAGTCTAAAATATATCTACATCTACAGCGTAGAGAAGATAAATTTGGAGACAAATTAAAGTCAGTAGAATAAAGTCAGCAAGAGGTTTATATACTTATTGTCTTCATTTTGAAAACACTAAATCGTACTACCTATAATAAGTGTGATCCTTATTTCTATCGTATACTGCAGTAATATATGAGTGACAATACACATTATAAATCTCCCAAATGCAATTGGACTTACCGTATGAGGAGTTGTTAACAGCAATGATATGTGCTGATGAATATCTTTTGTATTCCTTAACAATGATGGGAGGGCTGATTCCTTAACCATGATGTTTGATGGATTAACACTCGGACGTACACGCGGATTTGCAGGTTTTTCATAAATTTTTGAAGGTAATTTGCAAAAATCGAGTGGTAAGATGCGAGATCGTTCGTGTTTATATTTTGTTGTGAGCTCCTTATTCAGAAGATATGAAATCTTTAACTGGTTTTTAACTAGTATTTGACTTCTATAATCATAAAAATCCAAGCGACGAACTATAACACAAAATATGGGATGTTAAAACATGAACATATTAAATGGTTTGTGCAGAAACCAGTAAAAATTGGTCAAATGCAATAAACAGAACTTATCTCAATACCGGAAATATTATTACCGCACTTATTACACTGTTTACAAAGGAGAGCCGGAATGAATTCGGGATTCGTTCAGAGATTTAAATCACTTATGAGGCACATAAACTGGCGATAACTTACCATACAGACTGCCATACGTTGGAAAAGAAAACATGGAGTATTATTAGGTCGGATAATATTCATTTTGACATGATCTAAAACAGTAAATAACAGTCGATAAGTAGTTTCTTGAAGGCCGTATTGTCTGAAGTCCATTACTATCTTTCATTGGTATGAACTGCTATCGCCATCTTCAATAGTGTAAAGATGTTTAGGAGTCTTAAATGAGAAAGATATGAGGAGAGATGGATGGTGGCCAACAGTAGAATCCAGGATAGGCGTTTCGTCCTTTTTGGGAAACATTAGCTGGATGTACTTGCATCCTAATGTTGATGTTCACTACGGGACTCAGTCAGTTAGCTACTCAATCCGCTCGAGTCTCGGAGTGAATATCAAACCTGGGAGACAGGTAAACAGTTGACGAGTCCTATATGGAATGAGACGCGCGTCCTGGATTTCGCTGACCACCGCCACCAATCTCCGTTAATGATAATTTTGACTTGATAGCGATAACGAAGCAATCTGCACAGGATGCATGATATAATGGGCAAATCAGAAGTGGCCTAATGAGAAGGACACTTGATGATTATAAGCAAATGCTCTAAAAGACGAATAACTAACTACCAGTGGTTCAGAAATGGCTTCCTTCTCCAAGGTTGAATATATATATATATATAATTCCGAGCATCTCAGTTGAAAATGATCGAAATGACGACATAAAAGCTTTCGCCTCAAGCAAAGTCAGTCCAAATGTTCGAGATAAGGGGCTCAACTGCCGAATCACTGACAAATTCGACCAGTGAGTTGCACTTCGACCCTGATGCGGGTGTCATATTTGAATCTTGGTTCAAGAGATACAAAGATATTTTCCACGTTGATTTTTCCTATTATAATGACTTTTCAGAAGTAGTAGCCGAAGCTGAAAAGTGTTCAAATCTTACCTTGCCAAAAAAGCCGACTTTCCTTTCGATACTACTGTACGAAAATTAGCAGAAATTTTTACTACCCAGTCCTCTTTCTTTACCATGAGATATAATTGTCAGTGAGAAAACTTTAAGCTACGCTCACTGTCAGACTAAGAAATTAAGTGTCTTGTTTTGTGTGCGGGTTGCAATCGTCATCAAATCTAGATATTCGTACTAGAATTTTGAGCAGAGTAGAATCAGAAGAACTTAATCTTACAATGGAAGGTATTACAAATGAAAGTCGTCAAAGTATTAATCCTAAAAATGACACTAAGATGATAGAATGTTCGAATTCTAGTCAAATACCTTGTTCTTTTAACCTCTCATCATATGATTACATGAAAACTTCTCTCTCAAATCGGATTTATAACGTCCTAATGCATGACTCACGAGAATGCTCCCGCCTAAATCGACTGTCTTATGTCCACAACGTACGTCATTATCCAAGGCCTCCCAATGATTACTGGGACTGCGAGGCATGACGTTTCACTCGTTTCTGTCCACTCAGTAGTCACAAATGCGCAAACTGTGGAGTAACTGACCACAAACCCTCATCATATCGAATGTCGAAAAACATCGACTGTGCACACATGCCTTATCGAATCCTAACCACAAAGGCTCACGCAAATACGTGTTAACTAACGTTAATGATCACACTGCCAAATAACAATTGGATACTGCTTCTGACGTTACTCTGATTTATTGAAAAACTTTGCACGAACTCGATCGGCCAAGCTTCATCTTACTACTGATTTCATAAGGAATAAATAGATCATTCCGATTAAGATTTCTGGAATTATCAAGTCCACACGCTGTGTTATAGACAAATCTCTCAATTTATTGGATCTCCACCGGATTAAAGATTTTAAAACGTTCGATCAACCATTCAATCTCATTTGTAACCAAGTATTCTATTCAAGTCTCCAACAATATTTGTATGATCGACAGACGAAAGCAGAAGTTTCCCAGTATTTTTCAAGATGATCTTGGTTGCTGCACCAAAGTAAAAGCCAGATGCAAAGCATATCTTTCGACCGAAACGCTCAATGTCATATGTAGCACTTTCTCTAGTAGACAAAGAACTAGACAGATCAAAAGCGTCAGGTGTTCCCGAACTAATTTATTGTTTTTCATGGGCAGCACCAATTGTGGTAGTAGAGAAATTGAGTGGCTCAAACCGAATGTGCTGATTTTTTGACTGGACTGAACAATCCCCTGGAAACACACCAGATGATCTTTTTGCACAATTGACTCTGCAAAGATTGGTCTAGCTGATGCATATCTACCGATGGAAGTAGAGGATGGATCCAGAGAATTGATTACTACTAATGCACAACGAGGCCTTCATCACTACACTCGCCCTCCACTTAGAATGAAGTCAGCTCCGGCTGATATTATTGTGTTTGGCGGGGTTGTCACCTAACTGTCAAAAGAACCTTCAAACTGTGAGGAAAATGTTGTCATCTAATATGCTGCTAACACATTTCAACCCTAACCTCGGAATAATCATTGCTTCAGACGCATCGAATCAAGGACCCAGAGATGTTATCGCACACATTTCCCAGAAGGCTATTGCACATGCATTGAGAACGCTATCCTTTTTCGAAAATAATTATGATCAAATGAGGAAAGAAGCACTGGCAATTATCTTTGCACTCAAAACGTTTTATAAGATGATTCACGGTCGACGTTTCACTCTATGAACAGACTATAAGCCCCCTTCTACTAATATTCGGTTCAAATAAAGGCACCACAGCCACTTGCAGCGGGGGGCTATGTGTCTTCTTGGTTATGATCTCATCATCAGATACATGTCGACGATCAGTCTGAGACAGGTTGATACGTTATCGAAACTAATCGACTCAAACCGACCAATCGACGAGGATTGCGTCGTTGTGGCAGAATAAGCTTAAACAGAAGCTAGCCGAGTTGTGTCAGATGCAATCCATACCTCGCTAGTAACGGTGAGAGTAGTCCAGAATGCCACGCTACTGGATCTTGAGCTCCAGTAAGTCGTGAAATTTGTACATGACGAGTGGCCAAATAAAGTCGATAATTATTTGATAGAGTATCTCTAACCACGTGACTCATTGTCTATTACCGAATCACGTCTGGTGTTTGGAGAACGCCTGGTTGTTCCAGCCATCCTCAGAAGCCGTGTATTGAAACAACTCCACTTGAGTCATCCTGGTGTGCGGTGCATAGAGTCACTAGCACGTAGCTATATATATTGGCCGCTGATGGATAAGGACTTAGAAAGTACGGTAAATAAATGCCCACAAATGCAGTGCTGAATAAACTTTGCGGTCAATTCAGATCTTCGGAAACATTAGTCACAGACAATGGAAATCTCGAACTCCTGCCTAAAAAATCCAGTTACACATTCACTTGCCACCCTGCCACCACCAGTCGAATGGTCAGTGGGAGCCCGTGTGATTAGCAGGTGACATCGTAAAAAGAGTTAGTGACGTGATGGACAGGATTGGTGTTTAAGAGGAAAGTCCATTGGGAAATGTAATCATATTCGAAATGGTCGACAAAATTCAGACGATGAACCTTCTAACTCGAACATACAACTGGATTGCCTGATCTATACAGCTAGTCAGAAGCATAGAAGTCGGTGTCGAAGGAGTAACAGCAAGCCACCGAGAAATCGTCCTGAAGGATGAATACATATCATTGGTCCGGAAAAGACTTCCTTTACTTAGGTCAGTCAGTCAGCACCAACGTAGAGCCTCGTGCGTACGTACACCACATTGACACAGGAAGATCGAATGGTCAATTCAAACCACATAGTGGTTGAGGTCGTAGCAGAATTAGTGGTATTGGAAAAGATAAAAGATCGTAAATATGATTCGAGTATATCCCAGTGAAATAAACAAACAAATTACTGGGGTCTGCAGTATTACCGTTTAACGTACTTTCAGTGACTCACAGAAGCATTAGTGTATTATCAATATTTTTAAGAAAATATCATTAAAATTACAATAAAACCAATTCATTTAACAAGTTTCCATTTATAGACTTACCTCGGTAAGTTCTCGGTTTCTTACGTCTGCGCAGATTCTTTTTCATAGACAGTGAAGCAGATTTCTTTATTGAGTTCTGTAAAGTAGCTATTTCTTTCGGATGTGGCTGACAAAGTGTATTCTTGTCAGTCGATGATATTTTGGATAAGGAATCACTACTAATCCGATTTGTGCGCATATGTGTCCGCTGAACATGACGTTCTAACAATGTGGAAGTAGAAAATCGCAATGTGCATGCGTCAAAAATGCATCTAAAAGGTTTCCCTTTGGCATCCGTATGATGAAGTATATGTTGTTCCAACCATGCAGCCGAAACACTAGGTCTTCCAAACACCCGACAATCCTGCCACAAACAACTAAAATATTTCCGACGACTGGATAATTGTGGGACGACATGGGTTTGCTGGATGTGATTAACTAACTGAGTCCTTTCAATGTCAACACATTTACAACCCTTCCACTTACAAATGGAGGGAACACCATTGGGGTCACAGGATGCAGATGAAACAGAAGAGGTATCTTGAACCGAATTGATCACAGATTGCTCATTAAGACTGTCTTCTATAGGTGATTTGGGCTTAGGTAAACATTCATCCCTGTTTAAAAAAATTTGACGATGTCTGTAGTGGTTTTTTCTTTCTACATTCTTGTTTTGATGACGCAACCGCAGATTTAGAGAATCAGATAATACAGACTGTTTACTGGATAATCTAGTGTGAGATTTACTAGTTAAAGCCCGAGTCCGAACAGACAGTGAGGGTTTCAGATGAGTACAAACTGTGTGTGTCATGCTTCTTGTTCAAATTAAAGATAATCATTGGTTGTCAGCTGCATTATGATACATGATCCTAAACGCAAAAGAAGAAATAGAGGGAACTAACTGATAGAGAAGATAATTAGTTATGATGGATTTGAGGTAGCCGCTTGTGTGAAAGTTTATTGATGTACAAAAAGTTACCGACAGGCAGTAAAGAGACGATTCTTCGTAATACTGCAACTATTGACGTAGATTATTTCGACAGACAGTGATAAATTAACTTCATATTCTTCTGAGCATTTTTACTGTTTTTCCTTATTTCTCAGAATATCAACGTCAGATGCTTTGAGTGATTTCTTTCGAAATATTTACCACAGGGAATGCCTGGCTAAGTTCAATGAGGACCGGAGTTAACTGAAGCACAAGCTGACAAAAAGTTTACGAAATGATCGCGAACAGTGGTCGATCAATCAATTTGATCTCGTGTACTGTTACGAGTATGAAGGCGGTTGTCACCTCACGGCTGCTCACACCGTGGAAGGTTGTTTATTGAGGGACCTGGAAAGGAAGATAGATTAGTGTTGGTCTTAACGACCTGGGTGCGTGACCGCTGAGTCCAAGGGACAACTGCTTCAGGCTGGTCACGCACGGCCTTTTAATGAAAGGATTTCTGAGTATTCGTTCTGTTCCTGTTGCCATCTGACTGGTCTCAATCCCTGATGGTCCCAATTTATAAAAGAGGACAAAAGTCTCCTGGTAACAGTCACAGGGGAATCATTCTAACTAATATAATATCTAGATTGTTAGCCTCGATAATCCTTGGACGCCTAACTAGAGGTCGTGAAGAGCAGACTAGAGAAAACCAGGCTGTTTTTCGATCTGGACGTGGCTGTATAGACCACATTTTCACACTACGACAGGTACTGGAACACAGACACATTTAGGCGTCCGACAATAGTTGTCCTCCTGGACCTTAAGGCGGCATTTGACTCCGTGGATCGTGAGGTTCTGTGGCAGTGTCTGCCATTAAAAGGTGTATCAAAGAAATACACTGACCTTATAAAAGCTCTCCACTCGAACACCACTAATTGAGTTAGAGCTTATGTAGAACGGTCATCGAAAATTTGTACTTCAAGTGGTGTCCTTCAGGGATGTCCACTTTCTCCGTTCTCGTTTAAATTTGTCGTAGACATTCTTCTAGATATAACCTTGTCCTCGTTAGATTTTTCAGGAATAGACCTTCTACCAGGAGACACACTTGCTGTCTTACAGTATGCCGATCATATATTTCTACTTGGTGAAGACGCCGAAAAAATGCTGTCTCCTGACTACCCTAAGCAACAGTGCAAGCATGTTCGGGATGCGATTCTACCCGTCGAAATGCAAAGTGTTGCTTCGAGATTGACTTGTGTCGGCACCTGATCCGCTGGGAGGGAGTGAAGCAGTTGAGCGTGTTGACTGCTTCACTTATCTGGGGAGTCTTATCAGTGCTGATGGCCTGGTGACTGACGAAATCTCAGCAAGGATACAGAAGGCTCGATTGGCTTTTGCCAACTCACGTCACTTATGGCGTAGGCGAGATATCCGTTTGCTGACTAAAGGCGCAGTAGTCCGCTTCGTTCTACTTTACGGCTGTGAAGCATTGCCAGTGAGAGTAGATATTCGTAGGTTACTGGTTTTCAATGATAGGCTTATGTGAAGCATCTCTCGTATATACTGTAGCAGCCGATTGAGCAATGCTGTCGTTAGGAAACGGGTCCTAGGTAAAGGTGGTAGATCAATAGATAAAGTGCTGAAACTTCATCAGTTGAGATGGTTGGGACATGTGTTACGTACGCCTAACCACCGACTTCCTAGTCGAGCTATGTTCTGCGATGTAGAGATAGGTTGGAAGAAAGCTAGGGGGCGACCAGAGCAAAACATGGCAGAAATCCATGAAGGCACTGACAAGTGGACTAAGTTATGTTGGTAGGTTTAGACTAACTGGTTGGGGTTCGCCAGACGTTACCAAGAGGTGTTTATCGACTTTGAAAGACTTGGCTTAAAATCGTTTGCAGTGGTTCAGGTGCATCCACTCTTTCTGTTTTCTGAAATTCCAATCTCCTGAATGTCTCGTCACATATTTCTCTTCTTTAAATTTATCTCTGAATTATACTTCTAGGATAATATTTTTGAACCCTGATCTTCTACTATTTCTACCACTATGGGATTTGAGCTGACGATTGCTTCTCTGTGCTAATATGGTACGGCAACATGAACTTACGTACGTACGTACGAAGTTCTACGTTGTAACTGACTTACTGATACCATTAAGTATTGTGTGACGGCCCGCTTACAGATGTATTCCGAGTGAATGCCTGCGTCAGGTAAGTCTTACTCTCATCCTCCCTTTTTCACCCAGTCATTAATCAATTATGAAGACTAAATTTCAGAAGCACAGAATACAATGTGCAATTTCGAGTAAACTAGGTTATCTGGACTGCGTGATGTAGCTATCGGACTCATTGTTTACAGAGGAAAAGGTAAGATCCTAAAATACGACACCATCAGCAGCAACCGAATCGCACTTGATGGAAAAGCTCTGGAAGAGGTAACTGGAAAAGTTCTGTGTTGTCAAAACTAAGCTGTATTTACATTATCACCAAAGAATAAGATTTAGGACAAGTAAATTAAGCTTATAATTTACACATATTTTTACAGATACGAACTTTTTACAGTTATCAAACACGTGAAAACCTGCTGCGTAGCACATACATAAGTAGCTAAGAAAAACTACACAGACAAAATTACTCAAAAAACAATGACTTTTGGAGATAAAGAGCACAAGATGATTTTAAAACTTTAGAACTAAGAGAAAAGTATTAACTGCATTTAGAAAACTGTCACTAATTTTGAACTGTCACTCACTATATTTCTATTTACTGATTATAATCATCACACGAACACCAATCAAGAAGTTTGCACCTATCTAAATGGATCAACCTAATAACGGACTGTTTTATGAACTGATGTCCAGTTTTGGTTTCGTCGCTTCTACCTCTTTCGACCTAGTCCTACACCACCAAACACCGCGAGGTAACCATCAATAATTTAGTGGTACTTGGAATCGAGAAAACATGTGTACTTAAAGCCCTTTCTATCTATTAAATCCCTATAATCGTCTCGACGTGGAAAACGTTCTAGTTCCTATCTATGTCCATAAGTGTAACCAGGTTGTGTAATTTTTTGGAACGCTGCATTACATGGAATATAATGACTATCCTGGCTCCGCAAATCTGGATGAAAGCTAATCGGGTTTGATGACAACCAAGTATGATGAATCCTGCTAAGAAACTTGTTTAGGTCCTAGCTATACGGATTTATCAATCATTTCCAACTATCATTTCGAATTAGCATGAAAAAAAATAGAAAGCGAACGCATTTTGTACACTTACCTTTGACAATAGAAGAAATAAGCGAACCTTAAGGACAGATAATTAGCAATATGCGGGTGCAAAACTTTAAAATTTAGTGGCCCGATATGTTAAGCTAATATCATCTAGCGCAGTTGTTCGCTTGTGTAGCGGTTGTCCTCCTATTAGGTGCTTCGTGTACAAGGGTAGCGAGTAAGTGGAGCTGGAAAAATCAGTCGATGACCTAGCAAGCGCCCACAATGTAGTCACTTTTCGCAATAAAAATGACAGATAACAATCAGCAATAGCAAGAATCTCAGATGAAAACAATCTGGAAACCTGAACCGCAAGTAAACGGTCTGAGGATATTAACCCGCTACACAAATCAGTTTTGAAATTCCCACATTGATCTACTTCTATGGCGGGGTTTGTGAGTTCGCCATTTTTATAAGCCATGATGGTGATGACTTCGCACGTTTTTTACTGACGATGCCTTTCCCTCGTGTGTTAATTTTAAAACGTTTTTAATGTTGACCCTGTTTTTAATCAACTTCATTGTGTTTTCAAGCACTATACTCGAAAAGACAATGAATATATTTGGAACTATGACTACTAACCTAATTTTTAGACTAGTATGATCAGTTAGGTTTTATGATCCTTCACGATTACTCGGCATGATGGTCCCTGATATTTTCACTTTCAGGTGTTCTTCATATTGGAGATTTTCTAGAGTTGTGAGCCATCTGGAAAATTAGGAACAAATTTATACCGGTTTGTCCTTACTACAGGTCCGTGAGGACTCGCAACCATCAACAGGAGATGAGACATACGACGGAGAATGAATCAAAAACATTAAGAAGTCCAGTTACTTGACGTCTTGGGCAAGTGTTCAGAAAAATTCAGCTACCTTGATCCCCAGTGAATTTCTCCTGGTTAATAATGTCCATTGAAATCATGGACTGACGAATATTGGACCATAATTCTAAACCTAGGAGCACTAGATGGCTAGTTTATCTCAACATGAAACTCATCAGAAGTGCGATTCCACGATCTGGAATCCTATGTCGCGTCTAGGACATTTGTACATTTCGACCTCTGTGCCAGAACCTGACGGTGTTGATGTCTTAAGTGAATGAATCCATGATATTGCTCAACTATCACCCACTGTCCTCAGTTGGTAATTGTCCCACGCAAGACAAGATTGAACCCATTGATCACGGCTTCTCTTTAGAAAAGTTCTTCACGAAGCCTTCCAATATTGGGCCCATTGCAACTGTCATTATAGGGTTGTGGTATTGTTGAGTCTCAGTGAAATCATGAGTCGACCGACCATAAACCACTATAGGAAACCTTTAGTTAAACGTGAAAACCGTTGTACGCTGTCTCAGTAGTAGAGGTCACGGGTTGGAGATCGAAGGTTCTGGTTTCGATTTCCGTTAACAGAACAGTAAACGCGAACTCCCTGTGTCTCACACTAGGACGAAGCAGCCCACCAGTACTCCCAGGTTTCCAATTGTGGTATAATATTCAATGGTTTATGCTTTCAACAAAACTCGTTATTCATTACAACTTCACACTGACCAAGACTCCGTGCTAAATACATAGAGTCCAGGATTAGCTTCATGCTACAGTTAGAGATACATTGCAGATCAAGTTATTATGATAAATTTTAATCATTTGCTACGGGAAACGACAAAATTTTGTTTTACCACCATATAAAATGTGAGTAATCCTACTTAGAATATACATGATATTAAAAAGCCTTTTCGCTTTATTTGTACCACATAAAACCTGTCATTATCTCTCTCATCTGACCCATTTTCGTCCGATAATAAATGTCACTTTTTCAAAGACTTGTTATCCTTTATTTTTTTGTGCAATACTTCTGGCAGTTGCTCAAATCCGATCAGAAATTTCAGTCATAAAACATGTTTCTGAGAGGTCAGTAGCGTACAGAAAGGAATTAACGATTCTTTCGACAGCAGGCACAAGAAGATGAATCTGAAAATGGCAGAAAATAGTTTTTATGACATTAAGAATCCCAACAGAAAACAAGTTTGAAGTGTTTGTCAAAATCTAAAGTTTAATACATACCAGTTCATTTACTCTGAGTAATATGCTTGCTATCAATTATTAATTCAAACAAATATTATGACAGTACTTCTAGTATTTTATCACGAAAAACTGCAGTTGTCATAATACTTAACTAACAACTATAAAAAAATTGGTTGATATGTCATGTAAGTTATGTTTTAATTCTAGTATAGTTTACATGTGAATAACTGTTTGGAATGTCAGACAATGGAATAAGCCGAAAGATACCGCCAAGAGTATCGCACTGTGAGCATTTATTATTCACTAATGATGTCTGCTTATAAAGAAGGAGACCATTATAGAGAGCGACTCGGAAAAGAGTGAAAAAAGCGATGACCTCAACGTATCATTTGCTGGGCCGTAGGAGGAATCTTCACACAGAATTTATTCCTGTTGATAGCAAAGAAAGATGGAATTGTCAGGCCAAAATACAGAATATTGAAGGTATTAACGGTCTTAGTAGTAGTTGAAAATATTAAGGGCCGAAGATAAGATCCAATTAAAAATAAATTCAGCAACAAGAATAATTTTAATGGATTCAAAATTTAAAATGTGGGGGAGAACAAAGTAAAAATGAATCTGCTAGACTGCGAACCATTTTGAGCCATGTCATTCAAAGTCTCTTATCAGGTAATCCGCACCTACTAATATGGCTCAGTCCAATATTCAATGACTTCGCAAGCCAGTGCCAGTTGTCATCCAACCCACTCCTAAAGTCCGTAGCGTCACCTGTTGTAAAGCATGTAACATTTCACGTGTGATTTATCTATCTCCATTCTGTTATTTTTTTCTAGTTTCGCGGTATATATGAGCTAATTTTATATCCAGAAGGCGTTTATATATCAACATATTTCAACTGTAGTATTGGCTTCATACTCTTTAAGTGATATACTTTTACGAAGAGAACACAACTAATGAAATGGTAACATTTATAACCGTACTTAATTCAAACAATAATCGTTTTATTGTACTCCTTTTGTTTAACTGTGCCAAAGACCATCTCTGGCGCGCCGAGCGTGTCACTCCCATTCCGTGTTCCTCCTCGTTGGTCGTTAGCCGCTTCTTTATTCCAGTCTTGATGTTGTTTCAATATCAGGATATCAATATACCTCTTCCTCCAGTAATCGTCTTCTTTCTGATTTCTGAATCGATCAGGATTTAACTTGGTAATCTCAAAAATGATCGATTAATCTCAAATAACTTTTATCGCGAATGGAATATTGAACTCATTCCTACATTAGGAAAATTTTCTTCGGAAGATCAGTTGAACTGATCCACGGAGTCAAATGCCGCCTTAAGGTCCAGGAGGACAACTATTGTCGGACGCCTAAATGTGTCTGTGTTCCAGTACCTGTCGTAGTGTGAAAATGTGGTCTATACAGCCACGTCCAGATCGAAAAACAGCCTGGTTTTCTCTAGTCTGCTCTTCACGACCTCTAGTTAGGCGTCCAAGGATTATCGAGGCTAACAATCTAGATATTATATTAGTTAGAATGATTCCCCTGTGACTGTCACCAGGAGACTTTTGTCCTTTCTTGTAGACTGGGACAATTAGCGATTTACACCAGTCAGATGGGATTACATCCAGTTCCCAGATTCTACCTAGGATATCGGTCAGTCTAACTGTTAAAACTGGAACACCATCCTTAAACATCTCAGGGGTAAGCCTATCAGGACCTGCTACTCTACTTCGCTTTAGATTTAATATAGCTTTCTCAACTTCATGTAGAATGGGAGGACTTAAATCGATTTGCCATTCAGGATGACTGGGGATCACGGGCAACCGAAGTGTGGCTCGAGGTCAGTTGAACTGATCCCTAAAGTGTTCTTCCCATCGATCCAGTCTCCTGGATTGAGAATGAATAATTAGACCATCATCCTTTTGAGGGATAGTCTCACTCACATTGGGATTCCTAATACCAGTTTCCTTGATGAGTTTCATAAGTAATCTACTGTTGCCTGCCACCGTTGCCTTTTCCATCTCTCTCGCTTTTGCTACCCACCACTGTTTGCGATCATTTCGTAGACTTTTTACCACCTTGCGCCTAAGCTGACTGCGCTCCTCATTGCACTCAGAGCCAGGCGGGATGAGCTTTCGAGTGTCTGTCAGTTCGGTAGTTGCTACAGAAATCCACTTCTTCTCCGAAATCATATGGTTTACAATACTAACAAATATCACTGCTGTTTCCACAGCATTTTTGATATCATTCCAACCTGACTCCGGATGGGAATCACTTGCATGGCCACCTAACTGTTTTTCTAGTTCCTCCTGAAATATTTTCTTAGCTTGATTATCATCAAGTGAAGCCCTAAGAGGCTTTCTTACGGTGTCTTTCCCACGCCCAGTAAGCCTTAAACAAATACGCGCTCGCACTAGGGAATGATCTGAATCTAAATATGTGCCCCAGAACGAGCGGCAGTCCTCTGTCGAACCCCTCCATTGGTGGCTGATAGCGATGTGCTCTAGTTGGGTCCAACGTTGAGACGACTTTGGAGGTCGCCAGGTCAAGAGATACTTTCCCTTATGCCTAAAGTTTGTGTTTGCTAGGAATAGTTGATTATCTGAGCACAGTTGCAACAGACGGTCGCCATTGTCTGTTCTCTGAACCGCGACACCATAACATCCACCTAGGTGTATTTCATTTTCAATTAGTCTACCTACTTGAGCATTAAAGTCACCAGCAATTATTACTATATCAGATCGCCTAGCTTTTTGGAGGAGGTCCGAAAGCTTTCTGTAAAACTCATCCTTAACCCCGTCTGAACTGCAGTCAGTGGAGCAATAGGCAGATACGACGAAGAGGCAACGGCGAGTGTCCCTATCTTTCCGAGTCCTCACTGTCCTGTTCAGTCGGACGGCGCACAAGCGACTTTCTACTGGGATCCAGTCAAGGAGAGATTGTTCAGCTCTACGACTCAACGCTATGCCTACGCCAGCAAGACCCCTGGAAGAAGCATCAGGGCTACCGGATACACGAAGTGTAAATCGAGCTGCTTCTTCGTTTTGAAAAGGTGGAATCAGGTTAATAATTTTACTAGAATCCTGTATGCGCGTTTCCGAGACGCAGCATACATCGACGGCACAACATTCTTAAGTCATAGCTAATGATGCCTGTTGCCCTATTTGACACAATGTCCGTACATTAAATGCTCCAACATGTAGTCTAGAGCGAGGTTTAAGGAGACCAGGAACGACGTTTCGCGAACTCATATCGTCTGTATTAGCTGTGCACTGTGATGAATGAATGTGAGAAGAGTTAGTCGTGGAGATAAGAGAGGTACTAGGGGGTGTAGGAAGGATTTGATTTTGACCAATTATGTTTCGCGTGCTGTTATGGGTATGAGGGCGGTTGTCACCTCCCGGGTGCCCACACCGTGGAAGGTTGTTTCTTGAGGGACCTGAAAAGGAAGATAGATTAGTGTTGGTGCGTGACCGCAGAGCCCAAGGCACAACTGCTTGAGGCCGGTCACGCACGGCCTTTTTATGCAATGTTTTTTGAGGATTAGCTCCGTTCTTAAAGGCCCTCAGTGGGGACCCTTACCCAAGGAGACGGAAATCCGTGAGTTAGGGGAGGTGTGACATTTTTAGGGCCGACCTTTTCTAACCCTTCCTTCCTTGTGAGAAGGCAGCATCGCTGCAGATGCTGGATGTCCGAGGTAAACACCTTACTGCTGTCACACCCCTCTGCAGTCAGCAGTACGACTTCGCCCTCAGACCTTGGGTAGCTGCTTTTAGTCTCATCGTTCTCCAATCGACCTGTCTGGCATGGTAGAACCTTGAGGAACATATGTTCCAACCAGTATAGCTCGGTTGGGTCATCACGATAGGCAAGCCCGACCACCACGTCAAGGTAGCAGCTACGGTCGGGAGATACGACGAAGAGGCAACGGCGAGTGTCCCTATCTTTCCGAGTCCTCAATGTCCCGTTCAGTCGGACGGCGCACAAGCGACTTTCTACTGGGATCCAGTCAAGGAGAGATTGTTCAGCTCTACGACTCAACGCTATGCCTACGCCAGCAAGACCCCTGGAAGAAGCATCAGGGCTACCGATACACGAAGGGTAAATCGAGCTGCCTCTTTATTTTAACAAGGTGAAATCAGATTAATAATTTTACTTGGATCCTGTATGCACGTTCCCGAGACACAGCATACATCGACGGCACAATATTCTTAAGTCCTAGCTAATGATGCCTGTTGCCCTATTTGACATAATGTACGTACATCAAATGCTCCAACATGTAATATAAATACAACCGACCAAAAATTGAGTCACCCAACACCATTTACTACTTCCTAGAATCCATCTGAAACAGACACTTACGTCCCCTTGTAGGGACTGTGGCCAACATCAAACACATAGCGAGCCCACAAACTGGATAATCCTTAAAGCAACCCTATAGACTGTCACTAGGTCTGTCCGCAACAGAATTGGTTTGTATTATTCGCCTACAGATAAAATCATTATCTCAGCTGAGTATGCTAAAACTGAGCAACCACTAACCACCTGCTACAAGTCTAAAAACAATCACATCAACCGTAATTGCACTGAAATACAATCCAATACCCTACGTGAGTGATAAATAAAAGGACGGTCAAACTGAAATTGACATTAATCAAAACCATAAACGATTTATCACCATACAAATACTTGATCAGTGTTTCAGAAATTCCTGACCTTAAAATTAACAAACAACTGAATTGGTGTAAATATGCTTTTAGAAACAGACACTTCTATCTAATTTATGCTTCATCAACATTTAAAGTAAATTTTGTAGCATTTGTAACCATTTTACCTACCCTAAAAACTAGCATCCCGCTTGCAACATGTAGTAATATCAGAATCAATGTATTACTATTATGACGTGATGGTAGGACATGTTAATAGTGACTTTCCAACGAAGCTGTATTTGCTGGAACATATTTTCTTTCAGGTCGTACTATGCCAGGCAGATCGATTGGAGAACGTTTAGACTAAAAGCAGGAACTCAAGATCTGAGGGCGAAGTCATAATGCAGAGTGTAGAGAGGTGTGACAGCAGTACGGTGAGTCTCACGGTCAACCAAAATAAGCGAAAAACCTGCCCAAACACAGTGGAAGAAAGGGGTGAAAAAGGTTGACCGAAAAACTGTCTTGACTCATCTTACCTCACCGATTACCATCTCAGACGGTGAAGCCGTGAGTGATCGGCCTCAAGCAGTTGTGTCCTCGACGCTGGAGACACAATCCCAATTTGTAAGCAATAGGCTAACATTTCCTAATCGACATACGAATCAACACAAATCCAAAATAAATCCTACAGGGAGGTGAAGTCCTAACTAAGATAAGTAACTGCTCAAAAGAGAAAATGAGCGACAGTCAAATCCTCTTCACATCTTGTAATCATCCCTTATCCTCACAACCAACTCTCCTTTCATCTCTTCGCCACCTCCAAACTACATTTTGAAGCGTTTGATGCCCGAAACCTTGTGCCAAGTAGCTAGGAATCTGGGATAGCTTGCCATCAATATATGCTGAGTCTTAGAGACGCGCATACAGAATCCGAGTAAAATGAATAATTTGACTTCACCTTCGTGTACCTGGAGGTGCTGACGCTGCTTCCTGTGGCCTCGCTGACGTAGGTATAGCATTGAGTCGTAGGGCAGCACTAGCTCTCTTATAATGGATTGCAGCAGATGGTCGCTGATGAGTAGTACGACTAAACGGGACAGGAGGGACTGGGAAACATAGGGACATTAGCTGTTACTTCTTCGTTGTCTTTGGCTACGTTCCCACTGATTGAAGGTCAGATGACATGGGAGATGGGTTTAACAGAGAGCTTACTAATATTTTTCAAGCGTAAGGCGCTCTGATGCGATAAAAATGGTTGGTGACTGGTGCCGATCTCGGTGGACTAAGCAAAAATGAAGTATCTGGGTTGTTCATATAGAGTTGAAACTGATCGAAAAAACAACGGCGACCGGCTACATGAATTATGATCAGATAACCTCCGATTTCGCGCCAACATCAACTATAAGCATAAAGAAAAACATCTTTCGACATGGCGACCCCCAAAACCACCTCAAAACTGGACTCAAAGAAACCACATTGTTATCAGCTATCGACGGAGGCTCGATAGTAGACTGTGGCACATTCTGGACCACATGTTTGGACTCAGATCATGCTCTGGTAGGAGCACGTATTTGTCTGTGTCTTACTAAACGAAAGAAAGACAGAGCAAGGAAACCCCTTCGAGTCCTACTCAACAGGATGAGATGGGATTACCCGAATACTTTTTTAAAAAGGTTAAGCACTATCCGGTTTGTACAGTTTTATTTAACTTTGTCATTGACCTGGTTCGAGAGAGGACACTTTCATTGTTCGACTCTTCTGGAGTTGAACTTGTTGACTCAGAAAATGCTGATGACACATTCCTATTTGGTGAAGACGCTGACAACATGCAGTCTTCTGACTATCCTTAGCAATAATGCAAGCATGTTCGGGATGAGATTCTACCCGTCGAAATGCAAAATGTTGCTCCGAGATTGACTTGTGTCGGCACCTGTACCCCTGAGAGGCAGTGAAGCAGTTGAGCGTGTTGACTGCTTCATCTATCTCTGGAGTCTCATCAGTGCTGATAGCTCGGTGACTGACGAAATCTCAACACGGACATAGAAGGCTCGATTGGCTTTTGCCAACTTGCGCCACTGATGGCGTCGGCGGGATATCTGTTTGCTAACCATGAATTCACTGATAAGTGGACTGAGTCATGTTGGTACGTGTAGACTACCTGGTTGTGGTCCGCAAGATGAAAGTCACTGATGGTTAAAGACCTTGAACGAAATGGCTTAAAATCGGTTGCAATGGCGCAGGTGCATCAACTCTTTGTGTTCTCTCAAGTTCTAATCTTCAGAATTCCTCATTATCTCTATCTTTCCCTTACTAAAGTCATCCCACTGAATCATACCTCTCGAATCATATCTTCGAACCCTATTCTTCTCCTTTACCGCTAATGCTTCTACTATCTCTACCACTATGGGGTCTGAAATGGCAGCTGAGTCTCTGTGCTAATGTGGTATGGCAACATGAACTTATGCGCGTACGTACGAATTTCTACGGTGTAACTGACTGACTGGGAAAAACAAAACAGGATGAGAGTCGCTTTTCTCCGACGGGGTAATTAAAAAACAAGGCGAACATTCTTATAGTAATATTAGACCTGATGTGATAACTTAAACAATGAATCAGATCAAAGCCACTGTGCTGGTAGTAAAAAAACTGTCTGAAAAAAAAATTTACACTTGCAGTGGCGTAAAATTTGCATGTGCAGGTATCCTGTATGCACGATGTTTAAAATGTTACATTCAGTCAGTCCATAAATGAGAAATGCTTCATTTAAATAAACTGAATACTAACAATTATGAGCACTGAAACTTGTTTAGTAGGACAGAAAAGATAAAAATAATGGGAAGTATGATTTGATCTTTAGTGAATCAACTAGATAATAAGGAGACTCGTATAGATTCCTGACTTGCCGTGAAAAAGCAACGTCAAAATACGGTGATTTAATGTAAGACGACTCTCAGGATAGTTCAGATCCGTCGAAATGCAAAATGTTGCTCCGAGATTGCTATGAGATTGACTTGCGTCGGCATCTGAAACCCTGAGAGTGAGTGAAGCAGTTGAGTGTGTTGAGTGCTTAATCTATCTCTGGAATCTTATCAGTGCTGATAGCTCGGTGACTGACAAAACCTCGGCTACTCTCGAGCCTCTACATCGATGGCTGATAACCATGTTGTTTCTTTGATGCTAGTGTATTGGGATATTAGGGTGGATTAAAAGCAGCACATTCCATGTTTTTTTGATGTTGCTACATAATATACGGTGTAGAATTTTTTTTGAATGTTTTGTTTTTTGGAAAATCCCTCCATGTTTATATATTTTTGTTATGACATGATGGACTTTTTCTGTTGAGATTTTGGTATTTTATTTGATTCTAATTTGAGACTTTATCATTGTATATTGTTATTATTTCTATATTTTGTACTTATATTGAAGATTTTATGTTTGCTTCTGAACTGTACATATGTTGTTTAAAGTTGATATAATATGGCTACAGCCACATTTTTGGATTTGATATCGTTGCAGTATACGAGTTTCACCTAGTCTTCGGAACCTGGATACTCATTCAGAGTAATTTTGAATTGGAAGACGTAAAAATCGTTAGGTAACGTTTGTATTTCCATTTCTTCTCTATAAATAGCCACTTTCTTCTAGAATTATTATGTTTTGATATTCGAATAACGGAGGGTGCGTCCAGCATACGTCTATTGGAATCGAATTGAACTGCTACGGTAGAAAATCAAACTACATACGGTACTTGCATTCTGTGCATAACACGTCTGTGAAATAATAATATTTGGTACATTCGTTTTGAAATTATTTACAAAGCTACTCAGACCACTCGTCAGTAAACCAATTTATTTTTTACAACGCCAATTTTTCTGATCAATTAAACCAGGCGCCTACACGTTCAGAGTGTAGGATTTGATTTGTCCTACAGATGTAATTCTACAACAGTAAACGCAATACTGGCGAGCACAGAGTCTATGGTAAAGCTGTAGTAAGTAAAAGTCAACTTGGTTTTAAACTTTATCTGTTTCCAAACAAAAAAATGATTAAATTAGTACAATAAATAAGGAAATTACAATTATCAAGTAAGACGAGCAAACGTACCAACCAGTAAAGCGTGTCTTTAGAAAATGAATAAAAACATGAGTCACATCAATATAATACAATAATAACGTCATTCAATCATTAGGTCATTTACAACAATGAGGGTTTACAGACCGGACAGACTAGATAACGTGGTGAGCGCTTAACCAATCTGATTGGTTAGTTATGGCATAACTACAATTAGTTATAAAATAACTAACACAGAGTACTACGCCAACCCATTGCCAGCTTACGGCTTAGGGATCATCTGTATCACTCCTGACTTAGTACTAAGGAAACTAAAATCCTTACGCCCAGGTAAGTCACCAGGTTGTGACAAAATTCGCCACATAGTCTTGAAACAATGTGCAGAAGTCCTCTATTCACCGATATGCGACCTGTTCAGGCATTCACTGGAGTCACATCAATTCCCAGCTGAATGGAAACAAGCTACTCTCTCCCCAATCTTCAAAGGAGGAGATAGAAAGGACCCAGACTGTTACAGACCAGTCGCACTACTACCAATATTCTCAAAGGTTATGGAAGGGCTAGTGGACGAATAAATGAAGAAGTACATGGATAAGAACCAAATACCTCATGAAGCTGAAAACGGGTTTCGGAAAGGTAGATCGTGCGCATCTAATCTTCTCATTGCATGGGACAGTTGGCATCCTGTTTGGACCGTAAAATACCTGTGCACCTAATATTTCCACACCAGTCCAAAGTATGTTGGGGATGCAGCCAAAGCAAATGCGACTCTTCACTTTGTGCGAAGACAGCTTGGTGCCATCACCCTAAAATTATTTTTAACCATGTTTAAGACGTACGCGCGCCCACACTTGGAAGTTCACAACGTCATCGCACCCCCTCTGATTAAAAGAGACATAAATCTCTTGGATCGAGTGCAGAGACGGGCAACGAAATGGGTGATCGGGTTGGAAAATAAACCCTACGACGATAGACTCCAGCTCTTGGGATTATTTCCACTGAGCTACAGGAGAATCAGAGGTGACCTGATTATGGCGTACACCATATTAAACACGCCAAACCATCCCAATGTGAGCATCTTACCGATGCATCACCACCACTCCCCTCGAGGCAATCCTCGAAAGATTGCACATCAAAGAGCGAATACTCAGATTCGTGCACACTTTCTCTCATTGCGAGTCGTCGCAACTTGGAATGCTCTCCCAGCCGAGGTAGTTACAGCCCCCTCAGTGGACTGCTTTAAGAAGAGACTTGATAATCACGTACTCACATACGGACTATCATCTCCCTCTTGGACAAGCTGTTCATGATGCATATCTTGAGACCTGCTAGTTGTTACCATTGCCATCTCCTCAGATCAGTCAATTAATCTATCCCGCCTTTTATCTCTGTTTCCTCTCCCTTGCTTACACTCCGGTCCTCTGTCACAATCTTCACTACCAATTAACAAACTAAATTCATCTATGTATTACTCAGTTCTGAACTTTTATTCATATTATCATTAGAATTTTATCCTTATTGCCCTTATTACTCTCCACATTGCAACTAACTGATCTCCGGTTTGGTAATGTGACGGCTGCTGGTATCCAGAAACCCTACTGCCCTAAAACAAACGTTTACATTCACAACCAACTTTCAACTGACTAGAATTAGACAATTGAGTGGCTAGACCTCCATCCATTGAAAATTACCGAACACCTGGAACCGTACCGAAAGAACAAGAATCGAGCCCATAGAAATCAACTGGCTTACACTAGCTCGTGAAATAGATATTGGATATTGGAACAATTGCTGAGCTTCGTTACCCACAAGATTTCCAAGGTCGAACCAATGGATGGGAGGCTGTTTTAACCTATCAGTGACTTACTAGACGCCTTTATGATGTATTTTTCAAGATTATCATGCTTTCGAAATTTTATTCACACTTCAAGAAGATTAAAGCGTAAGGTCAATTTACAAATCGCATTGGTTTAGTCCCTATCCAAGTAAAAATGCCGTCTCTGTCTCCAACCATGTCCGAAGGCTCAATCGTTAACTGGGTGAAGAATGAAGGTACTTAATAGTTCTTTAGCGATATACAATTTTGATAAGGAGAGGAGATAGTCGCTGGAGACGTTCTTTGCGAGGTTCAGACGGACAAAGCTGTTATTTCGTTTGAGTCCGAGGAGGATGGTATACTGGCCAAAATCTTGGTGTGTTTATTTACATTATTCATTGTCTTGTATATTGGCTTTTGTCACTCTTACAATTCTACTGATCATACTTTTATTTGTTTACTTCTCGACACTTCGGCATTGTACCTCATAAGACAAACTGTGCGTCCCTTGAATTACGCAAGTAAATTCACATACCATTAAGGCTGTATTTCGAATGGCCTTCGTTTCTTGTGCTTAGAGATTTCGCAATATGACTTAACCAAATAAAGTGAAAACCAAGTGTTACTCTTAAGGCTTGTACTTGTTCAGTTTTTGAGAACTGAACTAACCTGAGAGTCGTCTTACACTAAATCACCGTATCTTGACGTTGCTTTTTCACGGCAAGTCAGGAATCTATACGAGTCTTCTTATTATCTAGTTGATTCACTAAAGACCAAATCATACTACCCATTATTTTTATCTTTTCTGTCCTACTAAACAAGTTTCAGTGCTCATAATTGTTAGTATTCAGTTTATTTAAATGAAGCATTTCTCATTTATGGACTGACTGAATGTAACATTTTAAACATCGTGCATACAGGATACCTGCACATGCAAATTTTACGCCACTGCAAGTGTAAATTTTTTTTCAGACAGTTTTTTTACTACCAGCACAGTGGCTTTGACCTGATTCATTGTTTAAGTTATCACATCAGGTCATAATATTACTATAAGAATGTTCACCTTGTTTTTTAATTACCCCGTCGGAGAAAAGCGACTCTCATCCTGTTTTGTTTTTCCCAGTCAGTCAGTTACACCGTAGAAATTCGTACGTACGCGCATAAGTTCATGTTGCCATACCACATTAGCACAGAGACTCAGCTGCCATTTCAGACCCCATAGTGGTAGAGATAGTAGAAGCATTAGCGGTAAAGGAGAAGAATAGGGTTCGAAGATATGATTCGAGAGGTATGATTCAGTGGGATGACTTTAGTAAGGGAAAGATAGAGATAATGAGGAATTCTGAAGATTAGAACTTGAGAGAACACAAAGAGTTGATGCACCTGCGCCATTGCAACCGATTTTAAGCCATTTCGTTCAAGGTCTTTAACCATCAGTGACTTTCATCTTGCGGACCACAACCAGGTAGTCTACACGTACCAACATGACTCAGTCCACTTATCAGTGAATTCATGGTTAGCAAACAGATATCCCGCCGACGTCATCAGTGGCGCAAGTTGGCAAAAGCCAATCGAGCCTTCTATGTCCGTGTTGAGATTTCGTCAGTCACCGAGCTATCAGCACTGATGAGACTCCAGAGATAGATGAAGCAGTCAACACGCTCAACTGCTTCACTGCCTCTCAGGGGTACAGGTGCCGACACAAGTCAATCTCGGAGCAACATTTTGCATTTCGACGGGTAGAATCTCATCCCGAACATGCTTGCATTATTGCTAAGGATAGTCAGAAGACTGCATGTTGTCAGTGTCTTCACCAAATAGGAATGTGTCATCAGCATTTTCTGAGTCAACAAGTTCAATTCCAGAAGAGTCGAACAATGAAAGTGTCCTCTCTCGAACCGGGTCAATGACAAAGTTAAATAAAAATGTACAAACCGGATAGTGCTTAACCTTTTTAAAAAAGTATTCGGGTAATCCCATCTCATCCTGTTGAGTAGGACTCGAAGGGGTTTCCTTGCTCTGTCTTTCTTTCGTTTAGTAAGACACAGACAAATACGTGCTCCTACCAAAGCATGATCTGAGTCCAAACATGTGGTCCAGAATGTGCCGCAGTCTGCTATCGAGCCTCCGTCGATAGCTGATAACAATGTGGTTTCTTTGAGTCCAGTTTTGAGGTGGTTTTGGGGGTCGCCATGTCGAAAGATGTTTTTCTTTATGCTTATAGTTGATGTTGGCGCGAAATCGGAGGTTATCTGATCATAATTCATGTAGCCGGTCGCCGTTGTTTTTTCGATCAGTTTCAACTCTATATGAACAACCCAGATACTTCGTTTTTGCTTAGTCCACCGAGATCGGCACCAGTCACCAACCATTTTTATCGCATCAGAGCGCCTTACGCTTGAAAAATATTAGTAAGCTCTCTGTTAAACCCATCTCCCATGTCATCTGACCTTCAATCAGTGGGAACGTAGCCAAAGACAACGAAGAAGTAACAGCTAATGTCCCTATGTTTCCCAGTCCCTCCTGTCCCGTTTAGTCGTACTACTCATCAGCGACCATCTGCTGCAATCCATTATAAGAGAGCTAGTGCTGCCCTACGACTCAATGCTATACCTACGTCAGCGAGGCCACAGGAAGCAGCGTCAGCACCTCCAGGTACACGAAGGTGAAGTCAAATTATCATTTTACTCGGATTCTGTATGCGCGTCTCTAAGACTCAGCATATATTGATGGCAAGCTATCCCAGATTCCTAGCTACTTGGCACAAGGTTTCGGCATCAAACGCTTCAAAATGTAGTTTGGAGGTGGCGAAGAGATGAAAGGAGAGTTGGTTGTGAGGATAAGGGATGATTACAAGATGTGAAGAGGATTTGACTGTCGCTCATTTTCTCTTTTGAGCAGTTACTTATCTTAGTTAGGACTTCACCTCCCTGTAGGATTTATTTTGGATTTGTGTTGAATCATATGTCGATTAGGAAATGTTATAGCCTATTGCTTACAAATTGGGATTGTGTCTCCAGCGCCGAGGACACAACTGCTTGAGGCCGATCACTCACGGCCTCACCGTCTGAGATGGTAATCGGTGAGGTAAGATGAGTCAAGACAGTTTTTCGGTCAACCTTTTTCACCCCTTTCTTCCACTGTTTGGGCAGGTTTTTCGCTTATTTTGGTTGACCGTGGGAATCACCGTACTGCTGTCACACCTCTCTACACTCTGCATTATGACTTCGCCCTCAGATCTTGAGTTCCTGCTTTTAGTCTAAACGTTCTCCAATCGATCTGCCTGGCATAGTACGACCTGAAAGAAAATATGTTCCAGCAAATACAGCTTCGTTGGAGAGTCACTATTAACATGTCCTACCATCACGTCATAATAGTAATACATTGATTCTGATATTACTACATGTTACAAGCGGGATGCTAGTTTTTAGGGTAGGTAAAATGGTTACAAATGCTACAAAATTTACTTTAAATGTTGATGAAGCATAAATTAGATAGAAGTGTCTGTTTCTAAAAGCACATTTACACCAATTCAGTTGTTTGTTAATTTAAGGTCAGGAATTTCTGAAACACTGATCAGGTATTTGTATGGTGATAAATCGTTTATGGTTTTGATTAATGTCAATTTCAGTTTGACCGTCCTTTTATTTATCACTCACGTAGGGTATTGGATTGTATTTCAGTGCAATTACGGTTGATGTGATTGTTTTTGGACTTGTAGCAGGTGGTTAGTGGTTGCTCAGTTTAGCATACTCAGCTGAGATAATGATTTTATCTGTAGGCGAATAATACAAACCAATTCTGTTGCGGATAGACCTAGTGACAGTCTATAGGGTTGCTTTAAGGATTATCCGTTTGTGGGGTCGCTATGTGTTTGATGTTGGCCACAGTCCCTACAAGGGGACGTAAGTGTCTGTTTCAGATGGATTCTAGGAAGTAGTAAATGGTGTTGGGTGACTCAATTTTTGGTCGGTTGTATTTATATTACATGTTGGAGCATTTGATGTACGTAGATTATGTCAAATAGGGCAACAGGCATCATTAGCTAGGACTTAAGAATATTGTGCCGTCGATGTATGCTGTGTCTCGGGAACGTGCATACAGGATCCAAGTAAAATTATTAATCTGATTTCACCTTGTTAAAATAAAGAGGCAGCTCGATTTACCCTTCGTGTATCGGTAGCCCTGATGCTTCTTCCAGGGGTCTTGCTGGCGTAGGCATAGCGTTGAGTCGTAGAGCTGAACAATCTCTCCTTGACTGGATCCCAGTAGATAGTCGCTTGTGCGCCGTCCGACTGAACGGGACAGTAAGGACTCGGAAAGACAGGGACACTCGCCCTTGTCTCTTCGTCATATCTCCCGACCGTAGCTGCTACATTGACGTGGTAGTCGAGCTTGCCTATCGCGATGACTCAACCAAGCTACACTGGCTGGAACATATGTTCCTCAAGGTTCTACCATGCCAGACAGGTCGATTGGAGAACTATGAGACTAAAAGCCGCTACCCAAAGTCTGAGGGTGAAGTCCAACTGCTGACTGCAGTGGGGTGTGACAGAGGTAATGTGTTACCTCGGACAACCAGCATCTGCAGCGATGCTGCCATCTCACAAGGAAGGAAGGGTTATAAAAGGTCGGTCCTAAAATTGTCACACCTCCCCTAACTCACGGATTTCCGTCTCCTTGGGTAAGAGTGCCCACTAAGGGCCTCTAAGAACCGGGCGAATCCTCAAAAAAACATTTCATAAAAAGGCCGTACGTGACCGGCCTCAAGTAGTTGTCCATTGGGCTCTGCGGTCACGCACCAACACTAATCTATCTTCCTTCTTCAGGTTATTCCAGAAACAACCTTCGACGGTGTGGGCAGCTGGGAAGTGACAACCGCCCTCATACCCATAACAGCACGCGAGACTAAATTGGTCAAAATCAAATCCTTCCTACACCAACACACACCTCTCTTATCTCCACGACTAACTCTTCTCACATTCATTTATCACAGTGCACAGCTAATGCAGACGACACGAGTTCGCGAAACGTCGTTCCTGGTCTCCTTAAACCTCGCTCTAGACTACATGTTGGAGCATTTAATGTACGTAGATTATGTCAAATAGGGCAACAGGCATCATTAGCTAGGACTTAAGAATATTGTGCCGTCGATGTATGCTGTGTCTCGGAACGTGCATACAGGATCCAAGTAAAATTATTAATCTGATTTCACCTTGTTAAAATAAAGAGGCAGCTCGATTTACCTTCGTGTATCGGTAGCCCTGATGCTTCTTCCAGGGGTCTTGCTGGCGTAGGCATAGCGTTGAGTCGTAGAGCTGAACAATCTCTCCTTGACTGGATCCCAGTAGATAGTCGCTTGTGCGCCGTCCGACTGAACGGGACAGTAAGGACTCGGAAAGACAGGGACACTCGCCCTTGTCTCTTCGTCATATCTACCATCAACACCCACTGACTGCAGTTCAGACGAGGTGAAAGATGAGTTTAACAGAAAGCTTTCGGACCTCCTCCAAAAAGTTAGGCACTCTGATATAGTTATAATGGCTGGTGACTTTAATGCTCAAGTAGGTAGACTAAGTGAAAATGAAAGACACCTAAGTGGATGTTATGGTGTCGCGGCTCAGAGAACAGACAATGGCGACCGTCTGTTGCAACTGTGCTCAGATAATCAACTATTCCTAGCAAACACTAACTTTAGGCATAAGGGAAAGCATCTCTTGACCTGGCGACCTCCAAAGTCGTCTCAACGTTGGACCCAACTAGAGCACATCGCTATCAGCCACCAATGGAGGGGTTCGACAGAGGACTGTCGCTCGTTGTGGGGCACATGTCTAGATTCAGATCATTCCCTAGTGCGAGCGCGTATTTGTTTAAGGCTTACTGGGCGTGGGAAAGACACCGTAAGAAAGCCTCCTAGGGTTTTACTTAATGATAATAGGGCGAAGAATATATTTCAGGAACAACTAGAAAGACAGGCGACCAAGCAAGTGATTCCCATCCGGGGTCAGGTTGGAATGATATCAAAAATGCTGTGGAAACAGCAGTGATATTTGTTAGTATTGTAAACCATATGATTTCGGAGAAGAAGTGGATTTCAGTAGCAACTACCGAACTGACAGACACTCGAAAGCTCATCCCGCCTGGCTCTGAGTGCAATGAGGAGCGCAGTCAGCTTAGGCGCAAGGTGGTAAAAAGTCTACGAAATGATCGCAAACAGTGGTGGGTAGCAAAAGCGAGAGAGATGGAAAAGGCAACGGTGGCAGGCAACAGTAGATTACTTATCAAACTCATCAAGGAAACTGGTATTAGGAATCCCAATGTGAGTGAGACTATCCCGCAAAAGGATGATGGTCTAATTATTCATTCTCAATCCAGGAGATTGGATCGATGGGCAGAACACTTTAGGGACCAGTTCAACTGGTTGCCCCTGATCCCCAGTCATCCTAAATGGCAAATAGATTTAAGTCCTCCCATTTTACATGAAGTTGAGAAAGCTATATTAAATCTAAAGCGAAGTAGAGTAGCAGGTCCTGATAGGCTTACCCCTGAGATGTTTAAGGATGGTGGTCCAGTTTTAACAGTTGGACTGACCGAGATCCTAGGTAGAATCTGGGAACTGGACGTAATCCCATGTGACTGGTCTAAATCGCTAATTGTCCCAGTGTACAAGAAAGGACAAAAGTCTCCTGGTGACAGTCACAGGGGAATCATTCTAACTAATATAATATCTAGATTGTTAGCCTCGATAATCCTTAGACGCCTAACTAGAGGTCGTGAAGAGCAGACTAGAGAAAACCAGGCTGTTTTTCGATTTGGACGTGGCTTATAGACCACATTTTCACACTACGACAGGTCCTGGAACATAGGCACATTTAGGTGTCCGACAATAGTTGTCCTCCTGGACCCTATGGCGGCATTTGATTCTGTCGATCGTGAGGCTCTGTGGCAGTGTCTTTCAATCAAAGATGTACCAAAGAAATACATTAACCTTATACGCAAGCTCTCTACTCGAACACCACTGTTCGGATGAGAGCATATGGCGAACTGTCACCGGAATTCTCTACATCAAGTGATGTCCCTCAGGGCTGTCCACTCTCTCCATTCTTGTTTAACCTTGTCATAGACATCCTCTTAGAGTTGACATTAAGCTCGTCAGATTTTTCAGGGGTTGACCTACCAGCAAATCGCTTACTGATCTATAATATGCCGATCATATAGTTCTAATCAGTGAAGACGCTGACAAAATGCAGAGTCTTCTGACTACCATGAGCAATAATGCAAGCATGTTCGGGATGCGGTTTTCCCCCTCGAAATGCAAAATGTTGCTTCAAGACTGGGTTGCATCGGCACCTGAACTAGTGATAGGGAGTGAAGTAGTCGGGCGTGTTGGTCTCTTCACTTATCTGGGGAGTCTCATCAGCTCTGATAGCCTGGTGACTGACGAAATCTCAGCACAGATACAGAAGGCTCGATTGGCTTTTGCCAACCTGCGTCACTTATGGCGTAGGCGAGATATCCGATCGCTGACCAAAGGATGGGTGTATTGCGCAGCAGTCCGCTCCGTTCTCCTATATGGATGCGAAACATGGCCGTTAAGAGTAGAAGATATTCTTAGGTTCGTGGTTTTGATCGTAGGTGTATCCGCTGCATTGCTCGTATATCGTGGGACACCCGAGTGAGCAACGCTGTTATTATGAAACGGGTGCTAGGTCAGAATAGCAGATCAATAGATGAAGTGGTGAAACTTCAGTTGAGGTGGTTGGGACATGTGTTACGTATGCCTAACCATGACTGCCTTGACGAGCTTTGTTTTGTAGTGTAGTAGTAGGTTGGAGGAAAGTTAAGGGCGGCCAAACCAAAACATAGCACAAATCCATGAAGTCATTGACAAGTGGACTGAGCCATGTCGGTCGTTGTCGACTACCAGGTTGGGGTCCGCGAGATGATAATATTCGATGGTTAGAGACCCTGAATTGTATGGCTCAAAATCGTTTGCAATGGCGCCGATGCATTTAATCTCTGTGTTCTCTTAAATCGTAACCTCCTGGATTCTTCAACACCTGTAGTCTTTTTTTCTTTCTAAACTATCTCATACTTGAATACTATCTTCTAATCCTAACCTCTCCGATTACCTCTTCTACTATTGGATTTGAATTGACAATTATATCTCTGTGCTGATGTGGTATGGCAACATGAAATGATGTACTTACGTACGAAGTTCTACGTTGCATCTGACTGACTGAAGAAACGAAAGGAGAGTTGGTCGTGAGGATAAGGGAGTGATTAAAAGGTGTGAAGAGGATTTGACTGTCATGCATTCGGTCTCGTATGCTGTTACTGATTTGACGTCGGTAGGACCTGAAGGATTATATTTTCCAGCTAATATAGCTTGTTTGGGTCATCACTATTAGCAAGTCTGACCACCACGGTATGTTAGCAGCTGCGGTAGGTGTCAGTATGAAGGACTTTTAACGATCAAACGTACTTTTGTTAATTTTGCCATGTTTTGATTGATCAAGTGAATTTTTTGTGTCATTCAAAATGTTATAACCACATTATTTTATGTAATTAAAATGTCAATTTACTATCTAATTTGTTTTATAGGCACCTGGTGGGTCATCAAATATCAAAGTCGGTGATTTAATCGCTGTAATCGCCACTCCAGGAGAGAATTGGCAGGAGGTTGCTGCTTCTGCACATTCATTATCTCCGCCAAAAACAGCTGGCAGTACGCCAAATCAAGCGGAGACAAAAGCTATAACTAAGGAATCACAGCCGTCTCGCTCCTTAATAGGACCTGCGGTTCGTCTCCTCCTACAGTTACACGATATCAATGAGTCTCAAATACGGCCAACGGGACCACACGGTCAGCTGCTTAAAGGGTGAGTTAAACTAGTTTTGTGAGATCTGACTGCGTATTAAGCGTTCACTGTGATTATAATCCCGAAATTCTAGTGATTTGTTCAACTTTCTGTCAATTTTCTTATTCTAAAAATCATAACTCAATTAACTTTCACTCGTGTTTTCCCACGTTTATTTTAAAGATACTCTCTGAATCCCCTCCAAGATTCTTTTAATAACATAAACTGGACATATTGGTGGTTCCTTTTATTTTAAATGTGAATAAATTGGTTTTCGGATAACCTGATTATGTAACTCGTTTACTAAATAAAATTTTTTATACTCGTCGAGCTACGCTTTATATAAAGGGTGATACTATAATTCGGTTTCCTAAACGGAAGTATATGGCAAGTTTTCTGACCTACGATCACATAGTCGAAAACTTAGTACTTCAGTCACCAAACTACTACTCTGATTTCGTTCGTATTCACCTATTATTCTCTATTTTTAAGTGCTCCATATATAACACAGGCCTCGTTCATCTGCGTTCGCTAGTGTCCTTATTCCCGACTTACCAAATCGATTATTGGGGCTCGTAGCTCATTTATTAAAGCATTCAGCTACCAATCAGTTAGCTGAAGGTCTTAAATGGTTACTAGGTCTCTGGAAATTTATCTCATCAATTCACATGACAAAGTTAAGCATATTGGATTGTTGGCTAATATACAAGGACTGGCTGTTAATATTTCTGGATTGATGACATGGTATATCTAAGGCATATAGCTTCTTAATTATATTTCTATTCATTTCCTTTAAACTATCTAACAATAGTTCTGCACTCTAATAATGAGAATGGAAAGTGGGAATTCACCTAGTTAATAGTTAAAGATCAAAGCACGATTATGGTAAAGTGAAGCAAGGGAAAACAGGTACTCTCAATAGTGAAAAAGTAGTTCTGATGTTTTGTAAAAATAATCAACTGGTGTTTAGGCCTACAGTAGTTTTATTTTTTAGAAGAGAGTTTTTTAGGGTCACAACAGTTTAACTGAAGGTTTAGTTCATGCATTGCGTTCTTGGATTCTAAATTTTCTATTGTGCCTTATTATTGAGAATATAACGTAACATATATTTCAGATTATACTCAAATTGTGTATCATTCAGCTGTATGGTAAATAATTGTAGGTATTTAAAGTCCTCCAAGCTGACCACGTTAAATCTCTAAATACATTTCTGTGTACTTTCTGCAGGTAATTCATCTAGTTCGTTTCATCTAGATATACTGAATCTATCATATGAGACGTTCCAGATATTAAGATGATCGAAACATGAAGGTACCGATCCAGTTACAAACGTCAGTTTCGCTTTAAACTAGGTTACTTTTTTGAAAACGCTCAATGTGCTAAAAAACGACTCATGGAAGACTATAAATGAAAGGGCTCAGACAAATTATTTAATCCATTTGATTGTCTTTCTTACAATAAACATTATGTTGATAACCAGTTTTGTGTGAACATATATTTTTCCTTATAAATTGTTCTTTTATAGTTACTCTTAGCTATGCTGAGCAGTATAACAGCTTCAGTTAGCTCACTGTTTAACATTATTTTCCGTTTTTGTTTTGAATTACTAATAAGTCAGTTTCCACAAAAATATTGGATACTTTTATGACAGTATAGTCACTCTAATCCACTGTCGACAGTATATCATTCAATAACCCATTGTCCTGGACCTGACAGTGTGAATTCTAAAGTTATCCATCTACACTGTTTCTGTGCTAATATTCTATTCAGTTTAAGATCGAACCCTAAAGCAATGGTTTTACCAGTGGACTTTCAACAGCTGGTTCTCTATTTCACTTTGCAAAACCGAGTATATAAATCTGGATCGTTCATTAAATATTATTTCTCAGGTTGGTTAACGAGATTAACGAATTCAGGTCTCTTATACTTATTATTAATAGTAACAGGATGAAAATTTTAGATGGATCATTCAACCTCACTAAGGTTTTTTGTTTTACTCTGTTTATCTACTTTACATGGTTATTTTTATTCTAGAGATGTTTTGGCTTACGTAGCTAACAATCAAATTAAACCTGTTGTATCTAGTAAAAAAAAACCAGCTAGTGATATTTCTGCTACACAAACTGTCTCATCGGCAGCCACTTTCACAGATATCATGTTATCGGATACGAGAAAAGTTATTGCTCAGAGTTTGTCGGAATCAAAATTATCTGTCCCACATGGATATGTTCACGCGACTGCTCATATAAGTCGTTTAAATGAATTGAGAAGAGAATTGGAAGTGAATTCGGGTTTAAATCTCTCCATAAATGATTTCATTATCAAAGCTTGTGCTTTAAGCTTAAGAGTAAGTTTGTTTTTGTGTTTGGTAAATTAATGCATTAATGTATATCATACAAACAAGCCGAATTATTGCCCAAATGGGATTCACACCCATTTTTTACCTTACTAATATTAAGTGCTTGGATTCGTTATTCACGATGTCTAAAATTGAAGAAAAAACATTACCAACAAGACCATGTTTCTCGTAAAAAGTTTTCGCTACAACTATAGATATACAATTATGAATTGTAAGCTCAAATTTCCACTACTACCACTCGGTGTAACACTATAAGGGATGCTATATTTGATTTTCTAGATTTTAGTGTTGGGTAAGAAATTTTATTGTTATCTATGATTACCTGGTACTTGACAATTCTACTCAAAATATAAAAAGATTCAAACTAGACCAATGTCTTTCAATATGAGTACCGTATCTGATGATATCGAACTAGATGTTTTATCTCAGTGATTTTCTTGAGTTTGTTTTTTGTGTTTTCGTGTAATCCTCGTTTTAGTGTCATATGTAATTATTTAATTCTCCAAGTTGTGTGAGGTACATGTAGGTTTCCTCATCATATGATAGCCTAGTCTTAAAAATTAGCTGCCTGTTTCGGGAGAAAAACAGGACGTCAGAAGAATTTAATTTTTAAAACTGCTTATGAGTCAAGTTCATTCTCAACTTATCTTTTCCTTAGTATCTGAGAAATTTAGGATTCTTTGATATCTGTTTTTATTTTGGCCAAATCGATAGGCCTCGATGCAAGGCAAAATACGAGTTTGAGAATAACTTCTAGACAACTGTAAGATGTTGTCAAACGAGATCTCACTAAAGTTTGTTATACTATTAACTAATATTCAGGTACACTCGCTGTCAAGAAATCACTATATTAGGTAATGTTTAAATAAATAAACTATTTATTTGTTTCTGGTCCACCCATAAGTGTCCGAAAATTATGTGTCTGTTTAGCTTTAACACGAATAAACACTTCTGGTACAGTTCTGCAACTGTTTCTTTTTTATTTATAATAAGCATCTTATGGTCATAGCAGTGAAAACATATCGTTTTTTGCATTTGTTCAGCTTGTTCCAGATTTAAACGCCATTTATGACTCGCAATCAGAATCTCCCATTTATCGAAGATCGGTTGATATAAATATGACGGTACCAACTAGTTCAGGGTTACTTACACCGATTTTGAATTCAGCAGATACACTTATCGTTTCTGATATTTCCAAGTTGTCGCGACAGTTATTTCAGAAGGCACAAGATGGTGTACTACAACCACATGAACTTCAAGGTGGGAGTTTCACGTAAGCGCTTGTTTAGAGCTTAAATCGTACATACATATGGTGTTTTTTGACGCTTTTTTGTAAATTGGGATGTGTAAGTATTCAAAACCATACATGTCGACATATAAAGCAATGTTTCAACCTGCAACGTAGAACTTGGTACATACGTACATCAATTCAATCTGCTGTGCCACATAAACACAAAGAGATCGAATTGACAACTCAAATCCCATAGTGCACCATTAGAAGTATTGCAAAAGGTTAGAGATCAAAGCTGTGATTCGAAAGACATCATAAAGCAATATAAACATAACATAGAGCAAATCGAGCCTTCTGTATCCGTGTTGAGATTTCGTCAGCCACCAGGCCATCAGTACTGATGAGACTCCAGAGATAGGTGAAGTAGTTAACACGCTCAACTGCTTCACTCCCTCTTAGGGGTTCAGGTGCCGACGCAAGTCAATCTCAAAGCAATATTTAGCATTTCAAGGAGGAAAACCGCATCTCGAACATGCATGCGTTGTTGCTTAGGGTAGTCAGAAGACTCTTAATGTTGTCAGCATATTCACCAAATAGAAATATGTCATCAGTATATTCTAAGTCAACAAGTGGATCTCCTGATAGTTCAACTCCAAAAGAGTCGGACGATGAAAGTGTCGTCTCTCAAATCAGGTCAGTGACAAAGTTAAATAAAGATGAAGAAAGTGGATAGTCTTGATGAGCATCATTGGAAGTGATTGATTGCGATGACAGTTCGCCATATGTTCTGACTCGACCAATGATGTTCTTGTAAACAGCCTGTAGAAGTTTGGATGAGATTACTTCTAGTTCCCAGATTCTAGCTAAGACCTCAATCAATCTAACTGCTAAAACTCGACCACCATCCTTCAAAATCGCAACGGTCGGTCCATCAAGTTCTACTGCTCTGCCTTGCTTTAGATTGCCTCAAGTATCGTGGGACAGCCGAATAAGCAATGCTGTTGTTAGGAAATGGGTGCTAAGTAAGGATGGCAGGTCAATAGGTGAAGTAATGAAACTTCATCAGTTGAGGTGGTTGGGACATGTGTTACATATGCCTAACCACCAACTGTCTCATCGAGCTATGTTTTGCGATGTAGGAATAGGTTGGACGGAAGCTAGGGGCGGCCAAACCAAAACATGGCACAAATCCATGAAGTCACTGACAAGTGGTCTGAGTCATGTCGGTAGGTGTCGACTAATTTGTTGGGGTCCGCGAGATATTAATAATCGATGGTTAGAGACGCAGAATGGCATGGCTCAAAAGTGTTTGCAATGACGCAGGTGCATTTACTCTTTGTGTTCTATGAAATTCTAACCTGCAGAGTTCTTCATCACCTCTATCTTTCTCTTTCTAAATTTACCTCACTGAATTATACTTCTTGAATAACATCTTCGAACCCTAATCTCCGATTACTTCTAATACTTTTACTACCTCTACTACTATGGGATTTCAAGTGACTATTGCTTCTGTGTGCTAATGTTGTATGGCAACTTGAACTGCTACACTTACGTGCAAAGTTCTACTTTGCTCTTGACGATTGGTGATGATGATGAGATTGCCTATACTCTTTTCAACATCATTAAGAGTCAGTTGAATTATATCGACTTGTCATTCGCGTCGACTGGTGATCATGTGTAACCGAATTGTCACTGAATGTCATTTGAACTACTCCCCGAGTGTTCAGCCTATCTATACAGTCTCCTGGTTTCGGGACCAAAGATAGTCCTGTCTTTTTCCGTTCTTTTGATTAACTTGATCAACCGCGTACTGTCATTGCTTAAGCTTCTTATCACTCGATCCTAGCTGTGTGTGCTGGAACACATGTTTCGTTTGGTCTTACCATGACAGACGGGTCGATTGGAAAACTAGAATCAGAAACTGAAGGTTTGGAGAGCGAAATAATACTACTGACTGTAGAGGATTGTAACAGCTGTAAGGTGATTCCATCGGACAACCAGTAACTGTAGTGATGCTACCTTCTCTCAATTGAAGTAAATGGTTTGAAAATGTTACACCTCACCTTACCTAATAGATTTCCGTCTCCATTGGTAAGGCGTTTTGAGGAGCGGAGCTAACACTTGACAAACTTTCTATGAAAAGACCGTACGTTACCGGCCCCAAGCAGTTGTCTCTTGGGCTCTGCGGCCACTCTCCCAGGTCCCTAAGACCAACACTAATCTACTCTCCTTTTCAGGTTCTTCAAGTAATAGCCATCCACTGTGCGGGCTGCCAAAAAGTGACATTTCCCTTTATTCCGAACTAGTCACAATCAAATTCTTGTTACACCTCTTAATAACTCTTTTATCTCTCGACCAACTCTTCATTTCACTCCTTTGCAACCTCGCGCTGCTAATACAAACGTTTCCGATTCGTGAAAAATAATTCCTGGTCTCTTGAAACTACGCCCCAAACTACATGTTGGAGCGTTTAATGTGCAGAACTTGAACCAAGTAGGCCAACTAGCTTCCTTAGCTAGCAATCTGGAATATCAGGCTATAGATGTATACTGAGTCTCCGAAACGTTCAAACAGGATCTATAACAGCACATGAGACCGAATTGGGTACAATCCCTTCTTTCTGATTTTTTTTAATAACTCTCTAATCTCCACAACTATTTCTTCTCCCGCCACTGATACAAACGATTCGAATACGCCATTCATGTTGACTGGAGATAGTGTGTAACCGAAAAGTCACTGAAGGCCAATTGAAATGCTCTCTAAGTGTTCTGGTCATCGATCCAATCTCCTGGTTTTGGTACAAATCATAGTGGTCTTTTTCCGTTCTTCTGATAAGCCTGATAAACTGTCTACTGTCACGTATCGCCAACGCCATTTCCATCTATCTTGCTTTCTTCACCCACCACTGTTTGCGACCATTGCCTAGGCTTTTTTCAGCCCATGTTTTTACTGAGTGCGCTGCCTATCATATGCAGAGCCAGATGCGATTAGTTTCCGGGCATTTGACCGTTCAGTGGATGCTATCGAAATCAACTGTTTCTGCCTAACCGTTTAGTTTTATTGGCAGATTCCAATTACGTTTCCACAGCTTTGTGGAGATCATTTCAAGCTTCTTCGCGGTTGGCATCACTTACGTGGCTGCCTAAATGTTTTTCAAGTTGTTCCAGAAGTATTCTCTTGAATTCCTCTAAACAAAGATAGGCGGGAATTAATTCTAGAATATCTCATTTATTTTTTTGGAAATGAAGTGTAATGGCTAAACCATCTACCGACCACTACCACTATTATCAAGAGCCTCAACCTTAAATATTGAGGGTTACAGATATTACTAGTTGTACGTAAGTCTACTTAAACCATTATATGTAAAATAAATCCATTGCTCAAACATCTTTCGCATTACAACTCCCAATTTGTCTCACTACTAAATAATCTATGAATTTTGTAAACATTCAACTTTGAAGAGTAATTTAACGAAACACTACATGGCATTCAGGTTTTCGCCGATAATAAAAAATTTATATTTCGTAAGTTTGATCAGTAATCCAGTTCAGTGCTCATAAACTTTTTATTTTGTATACGACAGTCCATGCATGACTTAATGAGTTGGTTATGTCACTTTAATAAATTAACCCAGCTGTCTTTTCTGAACAGAATCTTTGATCTTGGAATGTACGGTATTCGAGAGTTCACTGCCATCGTGAATCCTCCTCAGGTGGCTATTCTATCTGTTGGCGCTGGTTTGCCTGAGGCCTTTGTCTCAAAATCATATATAGAAAATGAAGTAACTTTTTCAACGGATATTGGGCTAACATTGTCAATAGATTCACGATGTGTAAGTGAAGTTGCTGCAGGTTCTTTCTTGAAGTATGTTTGTAATCTGTTAGGAGACTGTCCGCATCTATTACTTGATGGTGATCCTGTTTTATTGTCCTTGGAGAGTAAACATGCTTTCTCTCAACGAGACGAATTTGAAAATTCAATGCTTTCAAAAGTGAATACAGATACTATTCAAAATGCAGTATAATTCACTGTTATGTATCCTATCTTTCTCATTCCCCTAGCTTACTTTATTCTTTATTTAAAGCTGTTCTACTCTTTTCTCATTCTAAAAATGTAGATTAGTTCTAATTGTAACTGCCTACTTTTGTTATACTGACTACTAATTTAATTTTCTATTTGTACTGTTTTATTATGGCTAAATACACAACCGATGAGGCAAAAGTAACTTGCTGACCCTCACGAAAAGATAGTGTCCGTTTTAAAAACAATAATATTTAGTTATTTCCTTGTGTGTTTTATTTCGGTACGGACTAATATTATCGGATTTTATTAGAATAAATGACAGATCAAATAATAATTATTGGGCAATAAAGAAAATCTTGCATCTAATTTGGAAGCAATTAATAATGAAGGATAATCTTCTCCGTAAAAGCAGCCTCTGTAAAAGTGAGGCGTATCATCAAGTCTCATTATTTTTACGTAATTCAGAGAGTAGCTGGAAAGTTGCTAGAAATTCTCAACTCCGTGGTCTATATGTACAAAAAAGACGAATAACTTCAGCATGGTTTGTTACCTGTCTTGTGGTTTGCTCCCACAGCTACACACTAAAGAAATTCACTAGTATTTTCACCGACGGAACTCTCAGTTGCGGCTAGTTGACTCTTGTTAGGAGATCCTTTAGTGAAAATCACTTGTCTAAGCCACAAATGACCACGTAGTGATGTGGAAATAAGATTATGGGATTGTGTCTATTGGTCATTCATTGATAGTGAAAAAGAAGAATATGTACTTGGATGTTAACTGTATGCAAATGTGAGAAAAGCTTGAAAAAAATACAGATTCGTTGTTGGCGAATCCCTGCTTACTAAGGAGAGTATATGCTAAAGCTGTTGCAAGCCGACCTACTTTGTTATGTTGTGATCGTAAATAAGAAATCTCAATTTGTTTATAACTGTCATTTGTGATATAAAATTAAGTAGGTAATTGTTCAACGTTAGTTTGTGAACAGCGAAACGTGAACCAGCAGTTTATGAGTTAAATGAAATTTACAATCACAGCGATATGAAGATACAATTAATCGAATATTTAATTAATGTAGAATTTAAAAATAATGTGATTATCCATCAGTATAGTTCTGAAGGTTCCACCTTTTCCAACTATTCATCCATACCTAACACCTCCCTTTTTTGATCGTATCAACAAAGTGGTTCGTTCTTGTATGATTAGGTTTTTCCTCATAAGTCGTATAGATACTTTTAACTTTTTTGTTTTTCATATCTTAATCCACTAACATGTTTAAAGCCATGGTGGAGTTCTTATTGACTTACGCCTTGAATTGTCGTAGATGTTTAGCGTGTCGTATTCACAACGTATTTCTGACTTTTACTTCTTAAGTAACCTATTCAGTTTATAGGACACTCTAGGTTTTATTAAAATTATTGATTTCGCCAGAAAGATATGACTACTATTTACAGGATTAGCCATTGAGCTGTTGAATACTAATATCATAGTTTTATGTCCGAAAATTATCAACTAGTTTTTTGCACTGCGGACAAACTGCAAGCTATTCATACAGTTTCTATACGTAAGTATATATTCGGTTGGAGACAGTTAGCGTGTGGCCACTGTATCCATAATTCATTTCGGTGAATAATTCCTGCACAGTTCTCTTTTCTTGTCAAGAAAAATGGTTCAGCCTAATTGATATCTATGATACACATTAATTATTATATTATTCGGTCCTAAAACAGCACATGTCTCTCAATATTTCCCAATTGTTTATCATATCAGCACTCATAGATTTTAAACAAGCATTAACTGCATTCGAGACCAACTTTCTCGAGTTTTGACAACATCGGATATCTGAGAACTAAATCATTGTAAGATCAAATTTTAGTGATGAAATGTTTTTTTGGCTATAAATGTTATGGAAAAACTCACAAAATTATGGATACAAAGCGGTGAACTGCCCTTAAGAATTTATCATAAAGCTATACTATTATAGTACTCTTTAAAAATATCTACTGTGTTGTATCTCGAAACCACAAAGATATGAATTTAATACTACCGATTCGCTCAATATATTTTCAGACGGTGGTATGGAAGTAGACAATAGGAAGCATAATAATAATAGCTATGTTCGATATTACATTTTAACTAAAATTTTGCGTCTTTCACCTCGTCTGAACTGGAGTCAGTGGGAGCGTAGGCGGATATGACGAAGAGACAACGGCGAATGTCCCTATCTTTACGAGTCCTTACTGTCCCTTCCAGTCGGACAGCGCACAAGCGACTATCTACAGGGATCCAGTCTAGGAGCGCTAGTTCTGCCCTACGACTCAATACTATACCTACACCAGCGAGACCCCGGAAAGGAGCATCAGGGCTACCGGATACACGAAGAGTAAATCGAGCTGCTTCTTTATTTTGACAAGGTAAAGTCAAATTAACGACTACTAGGATCCTGTATGCGCGTTTCCGAGACGCAGCATACACCGATGGCACGAGATTCTATAGTAATAGCTAATGATGCCTGTTGTCCTATTTGACACAATGTCCCGTACATTAAAAAGTTCAACATATAATTTAGAACTGGGTTTCAGGAGGCCAGGATTAACTTTTCGTGAACCCGCATCGTTTACATTGGCGGTGCAGTGAGATAAAAGAATGCGAGTAGAGTTAGTCGTGGAGATAAGAGGGATACTAGGGTGTGTAGGAAGGATTTGACTTCGACCAATTCGGTCTCGCGTGCTGTTACGGGTATGAGGGCGGTTGTTACCTCACGGCTGCCCACATCGTGGAAGGTTGTTTCTTGAGAGACCTGAAAAAGAAGGCAGATTAGTTGGTCTTAACGACGTGGGAGCGTGACCACAGTGCCCAAGGGACAACTGCTTGAAGCCGGTCACGCACGGCCTTTGTATGAAAGGAATTTGAGTATTAGCTCTGTTCCTGTTTAAAAGCCCTTACCACCGGAGACGGAAATCCGTGAGGTAAGGTGAGATAAGACATTCTTAGGGTCGAAATTTTCTAACCCTTCCTTCCTTGTGAGAAGGCAGCATCGCTGCAGATGTTGGTCGTCCGAGTGAAACACGTTACTGCTGTCACACCCCTCTACAGTTAGCAGTACGACTTCGTCCTCAGACCTTGAGTAGCTGCCTTTAGTCTCATCATTCTCCAATCGACCTGCCTGGCATGGTAGAACCTTCAGGAACATATGTTCCAGCCAATATAGTTCTGTTGGATCATCACGATAGTCAGGCCCAACCACCACGTCAATGTAGCAGCTACTGTCGGGCGAATATGTCATTAACATAAGCATTACTTGTACAAGGACGAATCTAAAGGTATCACGGCATTTCTTTCTGAATGACGTTGCAGTTATCTAACTGTTCTTAAAGAACTGACATCAATATACAGTATGTGCACACTGCATGCAAAAAATCTACAATTATGACATGTGGCAAATGTCTACGTTATTACATTATTTATCGCTTCCCGGGTGTGACTTCATAAAAGCTAACTGTCCAGTCACTGGATCGTTATAGCTCGATACCACAGTTTAAGGCAATATTCGGTATATTTCAAGGCAACAAACGAATCTCCTGGTAAAAGTTCAACTTCCTAAAACCCAGAGGATAAAAGTGTCGTAACTAAAAGCACGTCAATGAAAAAGGTTAACAAGGACGAAGAAAGTGGCCAGCCCTGACGGACACCACTTGAAGTAATCGATTTTGATGACATTTTGCCCTAAGGTCTAGCTAAATTAGTAGTGTTCGAGTAATGAGGCCGTATAAGATTAATGAATTTCTTTGGTACGTCTTCTAATGAAAGACACTACTGCCAGAAAACAACGACTGTGGGACGCCTAAATGCGTGTCTGTGTTCTAGGACCTGTTGTATCGTGGCTATCTGGTCTAAACAGCCATGTCCAGGTCGGAAACCAGCCCGCTTTTCTTGAGTCTACTCTTCAAGAGCCCTAGCGAGGCGTCGGAATATTATTTGAAGCCAATATTTTGAACGCTTCAGATACACTGATTCTCCTGTGATTGTCACAGGAGGACTTATTCAGTGATTGAGACCACTCAGACAGGATTACAATCAGTTCGCGAGTTCTACCGAAGATCTAAATTAATCTAACCGCTAAAACTGGACTACCATCTTAAAAAATCTCAGCGGGTCATTCTAGCAGGGCCCACTGCTCTCCCTCGTCCTAGATTTCCTATAGCCTTTTCAACTTCATAAACAGTCGGAGATTACATCAAGTTGCAGATCTTTCTATTCTGGAAGTAATCAAAAAGGTGCAACGTATGTGATAAACTTACGAGTACTAAATACTAGCTATATTATTTGAATTTCGAGAAGGACCATTAATTCACATAACAGAAATCCTAAAAGAATAAACGTTCTATACTTTATCGGAACTATCCTGCGAACTTAGCATTTCACAATAAAAACGATCCATTCATATTTTTGCATTGTTTTTGAAAAAATTAGTCTAAAATATATCTACATCTACAGCGTAGAGAAGATAAATTTGGAGACAAATTAAAGTCAGTAGAATAAAGTCAGCAAGAGGTTTATATACTTATTGTCTTCATTTTGAAAACACTAAATCGTACTACCTATAATAAGTGTGATCCTTATTTCTATCGTATACTGCAGTAATATATGAGTGACAATACACATTATAAATCTCCCAAATGCAATTGGACTTACCGTATGAGGAGTTGTTAACAGCAATGATATGTGCTGATGAATATCTTTTGTATTCCTTAACAATGATGGGAGGGCTGATTCCTTAACCATGATGTTTGATGGATTAACACTCGGACGTACACGCGGATTTGCAGGTTTTTCATAAATTTTTGAAGGTAATTTGCAAAAATCGAGTGGTAAGATGCGAGATCGTTCGTGTTTATATTTTGTTGTGAGCTCCTTATTCAGAAGATATGAAATCTTTAACTGGTTTTTAACTAGTATTTGACTTCTATAATCATAAAAATCCAAGCGACGAACTATAACACAAAATATGGGATGTTAAAACATGAACATATTAAATGGTTTGTGCAGAAACCAGTAAAAATTGGTCAAATGCAATAAACAGAACTTATCTCAATACCGGAAATATTATTACCGCACTTATTACACTGTTTACAAAGGAGAGCCGGAATGAATTCGGGATTCGTTCAGAGATTTAAATCACTTATGAGGCACATAAACTGGCGACAACTTACCATACAGACTGTCATACGTTGGAAAAGAAAACATGGATAATATTCATTTTGACATGATCTAAAACAGTAAATAACAGTCGATAAGTAGTTTCTTGAAGGCCGTATTGTCTGAAGTCCATTACTATCTTTCATTGGTATGAACTGCTATCGCCATCTTCAATAGTGTAAAGATGTTTAGGAGTCTTAAATGAGAAAGATATGAGGAGAGATGGATGGTGGCCAACAGTAGAATCCAGGATAGGCGTTTCGTCCTTTTTGGGAAACATTAGCTGGATGTACTTGCATCCTAATGTTGATGTTCACTACGGGACTCAGTCAGTTAGCTACTCAATCCGCTCAAGTCTCGGAGTGAATATCAAACCTGGGAGACAGGTAAACAGTTGACGAGTCCTATATGGAATGAGACGCGCGTCCTGGATTTCGCTGACAACCGCCACCAATCTCCGTTAATGATAATTGCGACTTGATAGCGATAACGAAGCAATCTGCACAGGATGCATGATATAATGGGCAAATCAGAAGTGGCCTAATGAGAAAGACACTTGATGATTATAAGCAAATGCTCTAAAAGACGAATAACTAACTACCAGTGGTTCAGAAATGGCTTCCTTCTCCAAGGTTAAATATAATATATATATATATATATATATATATATATATATTTATATATATAATTCCGAGCATCTCAGTTGAGAATGATCAAAATGACGACACAAAAGCTTTCGCCTCAAGCAAAGTCAGTCCAAATGTTCGAGATAAGGGGCTCAACTGCCGAATCACTGACAAATTCGACCAGTGAGTTGCACTTCGACCCTGATGCGGGTGTCATATTTGAATCTTGGTTCAAGAGATACAAAGATATTTTCCACGTTGATTTTTCCTATTATAATGACTTTTCAGAGGTAGCAGCCGAATCTGGAAAGTGTTCAAATCTTACCTTGCCAAAAAAGCCGACTTTCCTTTCGATACTACTGTACGAAAATTAGCAGAAATTTTTACTACCCAGTCCTCTTTATTTACCATGAGATATAATTGTCAGTGAGAAAACTTTAAGCTACGCTCACTGTCAGACTAAGAAATTAAGTGTCTTGTTTTGTGTGCGGGTTGCAATCGTCATCAAATCTAGATATTCGTACTAGAATTTTGAGCAGAGTAGAATCAGAAGAACTTAATCTTACAATGGAAGGTATTACAAATGAAAGTCGTCAAAGTATTAATCCTAAAAATGACACTAAGATGATTGAATGTTCGAATTCTAGTCAAATACCTTGTTCTTTTAACCTCTCATCATGTGATTCCATGAAAACTTCTCGCTCAAATCGGATTTATAACGTCCTAATGCATGACTCACGAGAATGCTCCCGCCTAAATCGACTGTCTTATGTCCACAACGTACGTCATTATCCAAGGCCTCCCAATGATTACTGGGACTGCGAGGCATGACATTTCACTCGTTTCTGTCCACTCAGTAGTCACAAATGCGCAAACTGTGGAGTAACTGACCACAAACCCTCATCATATCGAAAAACATCGACTGTGCACACATGCCTTATCGAATCCTAACCACAAAGGCTCACGCAAATACGTATTAATTAACGTTAATGATCACGCTGCCAAATAACGATTGGATACTGCTTCTGACGTTACTCTGATTTATTGAAAAACTTTGCACGAACTCGATCGGCCAAGCTTCATCTTACTACTGATTTCATAAGGAATAAATAGATCATTCCGATTAAGATTTCTGGAATTATCAAGTCCACACGCTGTGTTATAGACAAATCTCTCAATTTATTGGATCTCCACCGGATTACAGATTTTAAAACGTTCGATCAACCATTCAATCTCATTTGTAACCAAGTATTCTATTCAAGTCTCCAACAATATTTGTATGATCGACAGACGAAAGCAGAAGTTTCCCAGTATTTTTCAAGATGATCTTGGTTGCTGCACCAAAGTAAAAGCCAGATGCAAAGCATATCTTTCGACCGAAACGCTCAATGTCATATGTAGCACTTTCTCTAGTAGACAAAGAACTAGACAGATCAAAAGCGTCAGGTGTTCCCGAACTAATTTATTGTTTTTCATGGGCAGCACCAATTGTGGTAGTAGAGAAATTGAGTGGCTCAAACCGAATGTGCTGATTTTTTGGCTGGACTGAACAATCCCCTGGAAACACACCAGATGATCTTTTTGCACAATTGACTCTGCAAAGATTGGTCTAGCTGATGCATATCTACCGATGGAAGTAGAGGATGGATCCAGAGAATTTATTACTACTAATGCACAACGAGGCCTTCATCACTACACTCACCCTCCACTTAGAATAAGTCAGCCCGGGATGATACTATTGTGTTTGGCGGGGTTGTCACCTAAATGACAAAAGAACCTTCAAACTGTGAGGAAAATGTTGTCATCTAATATGCTGCTAACACATTTCAACCCTAACCTCGGAATAATCATTGCTTCAGACGCATCGAATCAAGGACCCAGAGATGTTATCGCACACATTTCCCAAAAGGCTATTGCACATGCATTGAGAACGCTATCCTTTTTCGAAAATAATTATGATCAAATAAGGAAAGAAGCACTGGCACTCAAAACGTTTTATAAGATGATTCACGGTCGACGTTTCACTCTATGAACAGACTATAAGCCCCCTTCTACTAATATTCGGTTCAAATAAAGGCACCACAGCCACTTGCAGCGGGGGGCTATGTGTCTTCTTGGTTATGATCTCATCATCAGATACATGTCAACGATCAGTCTGGGACAGGTTGATAAGTTATCGAAACTAATCGACTCAAACCGACCAATCGGTGAGGATTGCGTTGTTGTGGCAGTATAAGCTTAAACAGAAGCTAGCCGAGTTGTGTCAGATGCAATCCATACCTCGCTAGTAACGGTGAGAGTAGTTCAGAATGCCACGCTACTGGATCTTGAGCTCCAGTAAGTCGTGAAATTTGTACATGACGAGTGGCCAAATAAAGTCGATAATTATTTGATAGAGTATCTCTAACCACGTGACTCATTGTCTATTACCGAACCACGTCTGGTGTTTGGAGAACGCCTGGTTGTTCCAGCCATCCTCAGAAGCCGTGTATTGAAACAACTCCACTTAAGTCATCCTGGTGTGCGGTGCATAGAGTCACTAGCACGTAGCTATATATATTGGCCGCTGATGGATAAGGACTTAGAAAGTACGGCAAATAAATGCCCACAAATGCAGTGCTGAATAAACTTTGCGGTCAATTCAGATCTTCGGAAACATTAGTCACAGACAATGGAAATCTCGAACTCCTGCCTAAAAAATCCAGTTACACATTCACTTGCCACCCTGCCACCACCAGTCGAATGGTCAGTGGGAGCCCGTGTGATTAGCAGGTGACATCGTAAAAAGAGTTAGTGACGTGATGGACAGGATTGGTGTTTAAGAGGAAAGTCCATTGGGAAATGTAATCATATTCGAAATGGTCGACAAAATTCAGACGATGAACCTTCTAACTCGAACATACAACTGGATTGCCTGATCTATACAGCTAGTCAGAAGCATAGAAGTCGGTGTCGAAGGAGTAACAGCAAGCCACCGAGAAATCGTCCTGAAGGATGAATACATATCATTGGTCCGGAAATGACTTCCTTTAATAAGGAGTTAGTATATACATATATATATATATATATATATATATATATATATATTTGTTGACGAATATTTGTATAGATTATTCGGTAGCTGAATCGACTTATCGCCTTACTCTACCGTTTTCACTCAACTAGCCGATTCGGACGGTTAACGCATATTATGTCTGTGTATCGTGGTACCCGAACATTGTAATAATTTTCATTCAACACGTAACAATAATGTATATATTTCGAGAGAAAAAAGTGATAAATTACAATATGACACGTATTTAAACATTTAGAGAAAAAGAACTATATTGATTAGAGGGTAAGCGTAAATGTCGGCCGACAGAGTAATTGTTTAAAAGTTTTCATCATCAGGGTCTTCATCAGCTACATCATTGTCAGAATCTTCTTCATCATCCTCTTCACTATCATCAACCATCATCACTCGTTTGTGTGAGCGAGCTTTCCTTGGTGGTAAAAGAGATTCTACACCAGATGTGTTAATACGTATAGATTCCACGACACCACCTGTTCCTCTTGATTCAGAAGCAGATAATGAACGAGGATGATTATGAGTTCCAGATGGAAGATGTGTTTTTGAGACAACAGAAACCGAACTATTTGTTGTACGAGATATACAATACGTTGGCTTACGTGACATGCGTCTAGCTTTACTACTGAAAGAACTTCGACTGGCACTGTCATCTACTTAGAGAGAAAAAAAACCCACCAAACTCGTAGAATGAATCGTATGAATCAATTCATGATACATAAATATAGAAACAAAGTTTGTTTACAGCAGATAATCAGTTAACAATATGTGACTAAATGGGAGGTCCGCACATTTTAAAGATATAAGTACGCGAGACCCAATTGTTTCACGTAATTGAGACAATGGATAACGAAATAGCAAAATTCTCGTTCGTGTATACTGAGGACAGAAGAAGCATTCTGAATTATTGTTCTAAATAAACAGACTACACGGAAATCTGTATATTGACTGATCACATCATAGTACCTTTTCGGTGAAAAGCATCAGTTGTTTAATCTACATAAAAATCTGGTACAGCAACACTAGAAATAGGATACGCTACTCAGAATAAAATGTGCGTGTGGCCTGGGACAATATTTAGGGACCTGAATTGTATAAGGTTATGTCTTTAAGAACCTAGTTCCTGAGCTGCTGTTCTATGGTACACTGTGACCAAAAATAAATCAACAGGCCATTTTCTTAAGCTTCTGTAGACCATAGACATCGCTGGTTTACAATCAGGGCTCTCGAACTGCACTAGGTATTCTTTCTGTATGAACCAACTCGGCGTAAGCGCCGAACATTTACTCTTCATTTTCTCACTTATGCAGAAAACATGTCTTATAAGAGCAATATATAAAAGCCCTTCGATAGAGAGAATGGACTCTCCGCATCATCGACCGTAACAGGATATGATTAACAGGTTATTATTCACTGTGAACGATGAACGATATATTTCATTCACAAGTTTTATTTGGTAAGTAATGACCACTAAGTAAAGATTAAATAAAACAAGCAAAATTTGCTAGATATAAATTCATCAATTAGGTAAAGGATACTAAAAACAATGAAATATCCCTTCCGCGGTTGCACTATTAGCGATCACCACTACCACCATCTATTTACAAATTTTTACCTACAGACAACCAATAAAGCTTCTCTTATCGAAAACTAATAGAACAACAAGGAATCTTACCATCTTCCATTGGATCATCCATGGTGTCTTCCTCATCATCTAAATCATCTAGCCCACCAAGACTATCTTCATTCATTAAATTATCAGGAATATTTTGCTGACCGTTGCCACTTGTACTTCCGGTCCCATCAGTAGCTGATGGATTGCGGACAACAAATCGTGGTCCTGTTGATAAAGGTGCATGTTTTGACGTCTCACTTGGCTCATCCTCATCGTCTTGTTCTTCCTCTTCATCATATTCATCATCTATTGTGACATGCCTATGCTGGCTAGAGTAACTATTGTACTGACTTGATTGACGAGAATCGGATTGCTGACGTGATTCAATTTCCTCTAATCTTTCTCGAGCATTAGTCCAAACCGACTGTAATACCACTGAGTCTTCAAAGATCTATTCGAAGAAAAATGACGTGGCTTAATCAAAATAGTTACAAATATACAGATGCGAGAGAAGAGAGAACGACTTGCTCCTAAGTGTAATTGTAGGGATACACTAAGGGAATCGTACTATAGTAATAAAAAAGTAATGACAATTCCACAGTGGAAATAACACAGTATTTGAGAGAAGTAAAAAAACGAAAATGGATAATGATTGATACGAGAATACATAAGGAGTTGAAGACAGATGAGAGAAATGAAGGGCATTATGCAAAGATAGTAAGTCAGCAACATTCAACCCAAAATGTCAGTCACGAAAAAGAGGATTGAACTTGAGAGAACACGCCATTACAAAAGATTTTGAGCCATGTCTTCTAAAGTCTCTAACTATGGGTTACTATAGTCTCGCAGGCCCCACTACTCCGTCTATTGATCTGTCATCCTTACCTAGTACCCGTTATCTAAAAACAGCATTGCTTACTCTGTGGTCCAAGGATATATGAGCAATGCTCCGAAGACACTAATGGTCGAATACTAGTAACCTACGAATATCCTCAACCCTCACAGCCATGATTCACACCCGTAAAGTAGGACGGAGAGAACTAATGCACAGTGGAATCCTCCTTTGATTAGCCGAAGAACATCTCCTACGCCATAAGTGACGCTCGTTGGCAAACGCAAATCGAGCCCTCTGTATCCGTGTTGAGATTTCGTCAGCCACCAGGCCATCAGTACTGATGAGACTCCAGAGATAGATGAAGCAGTTAACACGCTCAACTGCTTCACTCCCTCTTAGGGGTTCAGGTGCCGACGCAAGTCAATCTCAAAGCAATAATTAGCATTTCAAGGAGGAAAACCGCATCTCGAACATGCTTGCGTTGTTGCTTAGGGTAGTCAGAAGACTCTTAATGTTGTCAGCATATTCACCAAATAGAAATATGTCATCAGTATATTCTAAGTCAACAAGTGGATCTCCTGATAGTTCAACTCCAAAAGAGTCGGACGATGAAAGTGTCGTCTCTCAAATCAGGTCAATGACAAAGTTAAATAAAGATGAAGAAAGTGGATAGTCTTGACGAGCATCATTGGAAGTGATTAATTGCGATGACAGTTCGCCATATGTTCTGACTCGACCAATGATGTTCTTGTAAACAGCCTGTAGAAGTTTGGATGAGATTACTTCTAGTTCCCAGATTCTAGCTAAGACCTCAATCAATCTAACTGCTAAAACTCGACCACCATCCTTCAAAATCGCAACGGTCGGTCCATCAAGTTCTACTGCTCTGCCTTGCTTTAGATTGCCTACACTTTTCAACATCGTTCTGAATCAGTGGAATTATTTCGACTTGTCATTCACGTCGACTGGAGATCGTGTATAACCGAACTATTACTGTTCTGCCCATCGATCCAATCTCCTGGTTTCTGGATAAATGATAGTGCTGTCTTTTTCCAAGATAGTTTCACTAACTGTCGGATTCTTAATACGTTTTTTTGATAAGTCTGAACAGCTGTCTACTTTTTTCTATTGCCACTGGTTTTTCCATCTCTCTTGCCTTCGCTACTCACCACTGTTTGTGTTCATTGTGTAGGCTTTTTACCAGCCTGTGTATAAGTTAATTCCGTTCCTCATCATGTTTAGTTTCAGATGGGATACGTTTGTTTTCGAGTATCTGCCAGTTCAGTAAATGATACTGAAATCCAATATTTCTCCTAACATTTTAGTTCTACTTACTGGTAGATATTGCTGCTGTTTTTGCAACTTTCTGGATTGCATTTCAAGATGGTTTGAGCTGAGCATCACTTACGTCTTTAGGTCGGTCACACAAGCATTTGCATAAAAAAATTTCGAAGTGTTAGTTACGCTCTTCAAAAGGCCTTGCCTCCGAAACAGAAATCTATTAAGGTGAGGTACGACAGTTTCAGGGTCGACATTTCACAACACCTTTCTTCCATCATGAGGAGTCAGCATCGTTGAAGCTGCTGGTTGTCCGAGGGAAACACCTTACTGTTGTCACGCCCCTCTGCAGTCAGCAGTACGACTTCGCCCTCAAACTTTGAGTAGCTGCTTTTAGTCTCATCATTCTCCAATCGATCTGCCTGGCATGGTAGAACCTTCAAGAACATATGTTCCAGCCAATATAGCTTGGTTGGGTCATCGCAATAGGCATGTTCGAGCACAATGCCAAAGCAGCAGCAGCAGCGGTCGGGCACCCAGAATGTGACATAATGTATAAGTCTGTTCTAAACTGATCTCAAACTGTAATTCTCTAACAGACAAGATTTTTAAAATTCGAGCATTAGGAAACCATTTTATGACGGAGTTTCAGATTCACGCTAAAAAGAATGGTACCGAGTTACATAAATTCACAAAGTGGTCACAAAATCACACACAATTCTGAATAAAGTAACATGAGAGTTAACAAATAATTGTACCACTAAATTACGAAGCATGATGATTAATCCTGTATTTGACGGTTCAATCAATCAGATTCAGTACCACAGAAAAGATGTCCTAAGATTAACATCGCATTCAAGATGTGATCGAATGACACAAAGATTTATTGTTAACAAGAACACGGCGCAGAGCTTCATTTACAAACCCCTAAAGAGAAATCCAGGCGTGATTTAAATGTACCAACTTTTTTTCTAAGGAACGAAAGCATGGTTTCTCAATGAATTTACATTTAAAAGTTCTGCAATACAGTTTCCGGGGTAAGGCGGGAATCGCTAATATCAATGGTACATTAGGACTCGTTAATCATAACATAAAGAACGTGGTTTGAATTTGTTTGTGATTTTCATCTACTGTATGCGGAATACTGAAGTAGCATTCAAACTAAAGCGGTTTTTATAATCCAATAATAAATACAACTTACCAAACTTCCATCCATGTTATAGGTTTGGGCATTTTTACACAGAAGTAAAATATCGGCTTCCAATTCATCTACTGATCGGTATTTTCCATCCTTTACACGCTGTCGAATCCGATTAAAATCCACAGGCTTTTTAATCACTTCATAATAATCTGGTAGTTCTTTTCTTGTAGGTAATTTCATAAATGGTTCACTAAGAATTCTTTGATCTCTAGAACAAATAATAATTCATTAAAATCTATCCAGAAACAAAACGGGAATACAATCGTGAAGAAACCTGGTAGATACTGGGAAAAGTTAGAAAGATTTGAGTTGTTTGAGTTACAATTATACATTCATTTTAAGAAATATGTATGGACTACGGGCGAAGTAATAAACTAACCAGAAAACTAACTGGGATTCAGCCTAGGTTTTACCTTTATAGTGAACGGGCAACAGAGATTAGCAGCTACAACTAAACCAACCAGTTCAGAACTGTCAAGTTCGATGAGAGTATTAAAAATAATGCTACCGACGTAATTTTTAAAGATGAATATCTAACTAGTTGTATAAATAAAAATGTTAGACATTAATTAAAACGTGCTGTATGTAGATAAAAAGGTGCCAAATAAGGTTCATGGTTATTTTGGTATGAGTTATTGAAAATGAAGAAAGTACTTCAGAGACACGAAAACCAACACAGCATTTAAAAGTAGAATAATGGACTAGAGTACTGAAGACTGAAAGGAGTCACAAAGGTTCATTTTTGAGTTTCCCTGTACGTGTAATCAGGAGTGTTATATATTATGATGGTATGAAAACTACTGGAATTTAATTACAAGACAGTTAACTTGTTATCAAAACGCCAATGAGAACAAAATTCAGTTGTCACTGAGTACAATAAAACATTATTTCAAACAGACCATTTTATATAACTTAGTTCTAACAGGGGTTAGTTGAGATCTGAAAAGTTCTGTGGTACATGTTCAGTGTGGAGCCACACTTTGAGTCCACAGACCGATTTTTTGAACAGAAACTACATAAAAACAAGAGTCAGGTATAAGACTTTTTGTTGACTGTAGATCAGAGTAAAAGTTGTTTATTTTTTTTATTATCTGAAGTCATAAAGACTTAATTTTTAATTGAGTCTATAAGGAAATATATAATTGGTACACTATCCGCATTTGTACACAAGTGTGAATCCTCATAGCGTGATATACAATAACAAAAGCTATAACTTATAAATGGGACGTACTTGTCTTTGTATTCAATTACAATATCTAATAAACGCTGTAATTTTTTAGCCAACTTTGGTGAAACTGATTGGTTAGATGATCTAGATGTACTTCCGGTAGAAGAACCATGAGGTGGACGTCCACGGCGACGCTTAGCAGCTTGTGGTGCGGCCATAATCACGCTTCCAGTCTCTGAGCTCCCATCATCCATAAAACTAGAATCCTTGATCAAACAGCCCCCCACCAAAAATAAATATCAGTAAATCAATACAGGCGGTATTAAATTATGAGTCACAAATCGAAAAAAAAAGAAATGAGCCACAATAATACATTAGAAATAATAATTTCCACTGTGTAAAAATATGATCTGTCAGAAATTTGGGGAACGACTGTAGTCTCGACGTTTTTCCCAAATGCATCACTATAGAATAGAAGTTCTATCAAAAGAAACATTTTAGGCAATACGTTGGATGCTGGCAGTTTTTTTCGCTCCTATCATCGTTTTCTTGATTCAGAAAAGTCTGGAAGTCACTGTAGAATCACATTCATTTTCTTACAATATATAAGTAGTGTACGGGTCTTTTTCACAAGTAATACGCAAGCAGTACCAGCCAATTGAACAAGTTATTGATTCATTTAATAAAACGATGCCGAATAATTCTACAATAACTGGGTTTAATATTTTGAAAATACCACTCCAATTGCAATCTATATCAGTGGCTATGAAGTTTGTCTTGAGTAGCGTAAAGCCGGATACATAATCGCATCCGTTAAAGTTAGCAAATTATATCAGGACAGCAAGATGAAATTGTCAGGAGTAATAAGAGTAATAAAAGTTTTTGTGGTAGTTCAGTCAGTCAGTCAGTTGCAACGTAGAACTTCGTACGTAAGTACATCAGTTCATGTCGCCATACCACATCAGCACAGAGATATAATTGTCAATTCAAATCCAATAGTAGAAGAGGTAGTAAAGGTATTTGAAGTAATCGGAGAGGTTAGGATTAAAGATATTATTCACGAAGTATGATTCAATGAGATAAGTTTAGAAAGTAAAAACTAGAGGTGTTGAAGAATCCAGAAGATTAGGATTTGAGAGAACACAGAATAAATGCACCGGCGCCACTGCGAACGATTTTGAGCCATGTCATTCAAGGTCTCTAACCATCGATTATTATCATCTCGCGGACCCCAACCAGGTAGTCGACAATTATTTTGTGGTAGTTGAGAAGACTAGACTAGGCATAAAGTATGGTTCGAGAAGAATGAATTTCATGAATAAAAGGTGTAAAATAGTCATAAAATCAAAGATTCAAGCAGAGATGAAGAGTGAGCGCATATGAAACAATGGTCAAATACTGAATGTCTCCAAATATCAATCGTGATTTCCAGGCACTCTGCACTTACAGGAACAGACCCACCAAATAATCACTGATTATACGAACTAGTGTTACATTTTGATTTGGTAAACGGAAGCACCAAAATATATGTGCACAACACAAGAAAAATGATTGTGGAAAGATAAGAAAGTGAGTATATTAACAATAAGGCAAGGATGCATATAAGTTAGTTTATGAGGTTGGTAACAATAATAATAATTTAATTAAGAAAAACGCAACCAGAAACGATTCTTCAGTTACAGAAGTTTATCTCACTTGTTTTATAATAGCTCTATAAATTTAATCACTTATTCGTTCTTAATTTTCTTCCAACCCATTATTACACCAGCAAACACCACGTACACAGTTATTAGGCATGCGTAATATGTGCTCTCAGTTGATAAAGATTCACTTCCGCAACAACCGACTTGTCCTCTTTTCCGACCTCAACGTTCCTCATTCAATGACTTTTATAGTGTCTGAGTATAAGTATATACTAATGATGACCACGTTAGCGCTTTTTTTAACAACAGGTTCATTGATTGTCATTGATACTAAGTCACTATAATAAGCCCAATTTCACTATTAAAACTAAGTGGCTTGGTAGTTCAATCACCTACCCTCTGACTACTAGATCGTAAACACTTAAGATTCGGCAACCGAGTAGTGTCGTTAAAGATCACATAAGAAGTTTGACTAAGAGTTGTGTACATAAACTTGAATTTATTCGGTGAGTGCATGATAAAGTTAAGTATTTTGAAATTTTGAGTGGTGAAAAAGAGCTTATAAAAATTTAAATTATATAAATAGCTGGATTAATTATGAAAAACATTGAATGCTTTTACATAGCGAAGTTTCCTCACTCACCATCGCAGTTAGCTTAGTTAAACTGGGTAGGTGAATACTGAAAATGTTTTAGCCACCGCTCAGTAATTGTGTGCACATATATTAGTATTAACTGGTGATTTAATATGAACTGTTCATCTTATTTTCGGATTACGGTTTTAAACAACTATAAGTGGGAATTTAAGATAGCTGTTTTGTTCTGAGATTCCAACTTAGTGGAACCTAAAAACTTTGTGACTCACTAACTTATTTAGATAAAACCATAAAAACTTGTGTTGTTATATATAGTCGGACAACTGACTTTACAAATATCAATTACCGGCTAAAATATACCGCGAAGTGATTCACTGAGCAAATAGAAAAGTATTTAGTACGCAGCGTAATATGCAAATAAATATAAACTGCATTAAAGCAACTTACATCTAATCGCTTGCGTTTCTTTCGTGCAGCTCGTTTTTGACGCTGACGTTCTTCGGCTTCTTCTAAGCTACCTTCATCGATTGCTTTGAGAAACTGACGCTCAGTGAGTGCATCTGAATAATCAACTTCTTTACGTTGACGTTTCATTCCAAAAACATTATCCTCTAGCGAGAGACTTCGTTCAAGCTTTAATATTCAAAATAAAGATGATCAAATAATATGTATTAATATGAAACTATGATGTTATGAACGTTTCTATCAGTTATTTCTTGACTGGAAACAATATGCAGTTATATTGTGTTATCCTGTTATGATATGTGACGAGATCTGATTGCGATAAGTGCTAACCCCCTACCCAACTGGCTATTTGAGAGAGATGGGAAGGGCAGAAAAGAAAGTTTATATATATATATATATATATATATATATATATATATATACCTCCTTAGAAGTGGAAGCTGTTTCTGGACCAATGATATGTACCCATCCTTAAAGACAATTTCTGGTGGTCATCAAATAGTCTTCTTATTAGACCCAATCCTTAAAAGACATTAAAATGTAGTTAAAAGCTGGTATAATTTAGTTAGCTTTTAAATTAACAAAACCTTCTAACAATCAACTAGCATTATCTAGAGACGTAGTTTGAGATATTTCTACAGAAATTAGATCCCGATTTACGGACTTTATGTAAGTTTATAATTTACTGAAGTTTTCTTTGATATACCGCGTACACCTAGCTGCTTTATGCAATGCAATACAAGGTATGTTCGTTCCATATTGATTAACAAATGTCATTGATCGAAACGTAGAAGTAAAATGTCTGTATCCAATCTCGGCACATTACTCATCCGATGATCTTAGTTACACGCTAATTTTTGAATACGAATTGATATTATGTGATAAATAAACAATAAATAATATTAGCGACTGATATGACTGAAAAAAAACTTCTCATAAACAATAACGGTAATTAATAAATTATTATTTACCTCAATGTCATCTCGTACAATCCACTTTGGCAATTCTGAGAACTCCATTAGACGTGGTTCTCGTTTAGCCTGTTGACTTTCAGCAAACTGACGCTCAGCATCTAACCTTTGGTAAATTTCGAATTCCTCTTCGTTTCGGGCTAACATCTGATTAATAGTTTCATCATCAGGCGCTTCATCTTCTTCTTCATCAGCTTCTTCATCTTGTTCAAGCAGTGCTTGTAAAAACTGACGTCGTTCGGTACCAGTTGACTTTTGATCAAACATACCAGCCTGGATAACTTTCTGATCTACATCTAGTTTGAAACGTGCTGCTGCCAAGATTTTTTCTTCAACTGAATTAATCGAAATCAGACGCAGAACTCGAACCTACCACAATAAAACACGGTCACATATATGAATTAATGAGATTAATTTTTTATCTACTACAATGATCTTATCAACTTACATTACTCACTCCAATTTATCTGTGAGGATAAATTACCAACTCATACTACAGTTATCTCGAAACAAAAGTATGGACAGTCAAAAAAAGGAATAAAAAAGCTTTGACACAGCTATTCTACCTACATTTAAGCGGAAAAATATTGAAAGTAAATAATTAAATAGCTAATTTAACCTTTCTAAGTTGATCGCGGTGGTACAACTAGGAAGTAGTCCAAAAAACGTATCAACAAACTCTTTATATCTATTCTCTGTATGACGGTAATTGCAGTGAAAACTTATAACGATTCTTGTACTAGGATACGAACCAAACCAGAGAATCAAAGTTGGCAATTACAAATACGGGTTATCTTTCTATCTAGTTAGTCAAATTTCCACTATTATGTACAAATATAATCAATCACTTTCCCGTACGATATCAACTACTTCAATCTAAACACAGACAAACTATCTGGAGTAAGTCATCTTAATGATACTAACTGGTACAGTTAATACACCTTAAAGACTTATTGACAGAACGGAAGATATTCATTAATAAAAAATCAACAAAAATATACAGAATTGCATACTTCATTTTGTTGACCGATACGATGAGCACGATCCTGAGCTTGTAAATCTTGATGAGGATTCCAATCTGAATCAAATATAATCACTGTGTCTGCAGCTTGCAGATTAAGTCCCAGACCACCAGCACGAGTTGAGAGTAAGAAAATAAATATATCTTCAGAAGTATCATTAAATTTCACTAGTAGTTCTCCACGATCTTCTGAACGAGTAGTTCCATCAAGACGTAGATAACGAAAATTTCGGTAATCGAAGTAATCCTGAAAAGACAAGAATTATATTTGGTGTACGCTCAATATAGGATATAACCAGCTAAAAAAATTAACACGCCAAAGATCATTGATCGATATCTGCTTCTTAGTTTAGGATTCTCTTTGTGAAGCATCTGTTCTCAGCACTTCTTTCGATTAAAAGTAGGAACTTTAGGTCTTAAAATGAGTACGCCACTGCTCATTCAATTAATCCATGCTTTCGGTTTCACAATATGCGACCAAAAATGGTAATTAAGTTGTTGTTTCTACTCTTTTCAAACATGTAGAAACTAAGTTTTAGTTTAATGAAATTTGCTTCCCTAGTGAACCACCTCCAACGTTAAACCACATTAAAATCACCCAAACAATTTTGATTAAGGTTAGATTTCGTACTTATTCACTTCTAGTTTATTATATCTGTTTGTGGAATCAGGACGGTTTTGAATATTTGTCATAAATATCTCCGAAAATGTAAATTTATAGTAAGAAACTCGAATATATGTTTACTAATGACAACAATAAACAAATGGTCAAGCAATAAACTTCATAAACTAACCTGCATAATTGTCATTAAACTTGTCATTTGACAAAATATCAATACACGATGTCCACAACATTTTAATTTTGGCAGAATTCTATCAAGTAATTCAAATTTACCAGAAGAGCGGTATAATATTTTACCTTCAACTTGTGTTGGCACAGGTAAAGTTGGTGGTGGATTACCATTATGAGTATTTAAGAAGTTTTGTTCAGCTATAGCCATTTCAATATGTGGGAACATAAATGGATGATTACAAATCTTTCGAAGCTGCATAATTGTATTCATTAAAGTTCGACAACCACCTTTACCCTGGAGAGTGCAACAATGAGAGAGAATAATTAAAAATATAACAGCCAGGCAGTAATATTTGTTTTGATTTTCCTAGTCAGTCAGTTGGCAACAACGCAGAAATTCGTACGTATTTACATCAGTTCAAGTTGCCACACCAGGCTAGCATAGAGATGCAATTGACGATTCCATTCACAAAGTCGTGGACGTAGTAGAAGTATTAGCGGCAAAGGAGAGGATTAGGGTTCGAAGATATTATACAAGAAGAATAATTCAGTGAGATAAATTTAAAACAGAAAGAGGTGATGAGGCATTCAGGAGATTCGAATTTCAAAGAACAGAAAGAGTGAATGCACCTGCATCATTGCAAACAACTTTGAGTCATGTCGTTCAAGGTCTCCAATAATTGATTACTATCGTTCCGCGGAACCCAACCAGGTAGTCTAAACATACTAACATGGCTCAGTCCACTTGCCAGTGACTTCATGGATTTGAGCTAAATTTTGGTTTGGCCGCCAATCGCTTTCTAGCCTACTCCTACACCACGAAACAACTTTCGTCGGGGCAGTCAGTGGTTCAGCATACGTAAAACATGTCCCAATGACCTCATCTAATTAAGATCCATTACTCCATCTATTGATCTGCCATCCTTACCTAGTACCCGTTTCCTAACAACAGCATTGCTTACTCTATCATCCCAAGACATACGAGCACTGCTTCGAAGACACAAATGATCGAATGCTAGTAATCTACGAATATCTTCAACCCTTACCGGCCATGTTTCACGTTCATACAGTGGGACAGATAGATCTGCTGCACAGTGGACTCGTCCTTTGATTAGCATGCGAATATTTCTCCTACACCATAAGTGACGCAAGTTGGCAAAAGTCAGTCGGACACCACTTGACGTAATGAATTCCGATAACAGTTAGCCATAAGCTCTCACTCGACTATGAGTGTTCGATTAGTGAGTTACCAATTAAGTTTGTTCGTTCACGAAACTTTAGGAAAATTATATCTTCGAGCTAATTCACAAAATAAAGTGTTATAGTTTTCAGACATTACTGTACGGCAAAACAGCCGTATAGTATTAAAGAGATAATACTGATAAAAATATTTTTTGAGATGTTATAGTTTTTAAATCATGGGAGGGTTAGAACTGTACAATCAGCTTTAGATACTAGACATTCTACCACTCAAACTATAGCGTCAAGTGTACCTAGATTTTACGCTTACTTTTTTATCTTTTTCTGATCCATCAGTTAAAATTACACCTTTAGATTGCATATGTGAATAAAGAACCCTTTGCAAATCTGACATTTCACATTTAATCACATATTCAACTTTTTCTGGCAATTGAGATTCCACCTCACGTTTGAGACGACGTAATAGGAATGGTCGTAACACTTTGTGTAGGCGACGAATAATAAGCAGTGTTTCTTCCTGGTTCAATTCGACCTTTAACAAATGAGAGAATAAGACAGATGTTCATTAATACTGATAAAGCCATGACTATGGGTTAATACAGAAAACATGATAAAACTACTTTCGGTTAATATTCACTCAAATGGTTCATCATATCTGGGCTTTCACTAACAGGAGATTAAACTAATGTCATGTAGGATATATGCTATAAGGTGTTTTCGACTGCATTTCACTTTTGTTCTACATGGTTTGTTTTAAGAAAGATAGTTTAAATGATATAGTATTACGATTATTAGGTGATTGAAGTAAACCCCTAAATTATTCGCCCAAATACGTTTCATTACGTTAAAAATTAGAGCACAAAAAGATATTTTCTCTTAGCTAAGTTATAGCCTATTTTTTAAATAAAATTAACGAACTTCACAATTTACACACAAAGTCAAACATACGAACTGTATAATGACAGAATTTAAAAGCGATTATGTCTCAAAACAGATAATTTTCCATGTCACGTTCATTTATTTAGCTTAGAAAAATTTATAAATAACTCTGCTTAACATAAGCAGTACTACTATTATGATGATAATTGAATTATATTGACTATAAAAAACGGACTATAGCTATTTTATCCACTGATAACTAGTACAAGCATAACTAAAAAATCCAGCAACATTATTCTCTTACAAAAAGGGTTGTCCAAATGGCATTAATAGAAAGGAGAAAACATTAGAAATTGTGTAAATCTGAGTTTAAAAAAATCAGTAGTGTTAATTACTCTAGGTAGTTCACTATACAGACAGATACTACTTATACTGGTTCATTCATCAAATCAATTTTTTCTGTTTGTTCACAGTTAAACAGCACTCCGTTTATTCACTGTAACGAAGCAATATCAGGATAGTGAAACACATCATGAAATTTCTAAGGGTATCACTGAGATATAACACTACGTTAAATTGATTGAGCAAATGCACCAGATATTTCTATATACTGAGTAGTAATGCCTAATATTGAATATTCACAAACAAGGAAAACGATTTAATGTACCAATTACAAAGTTCTCACTAACAGGAAAAAAGTCAATTAGAATAAGCACATACTTTTTCTCCAGTTGCAGCGAAAGGAGCATTAAACCATTGTTCGAATGTGTTGACACTTTCAAAAATTGTTGGTAACAAGAAATTTAGCAACGCCCATAGTTCAGGTAATTTATTTTGTAATGGTGTACCAGTGAGTAGAAGTCGATATGGTGCAGTATAATATGTGTTTAATACTTGGGTAAGTTTACAATGATGATTTTTCATTCGATGACCTTCATCAATTATCATATATTTCCACTTCACCTATACAATAATTAAGAGAAAATAGACGCGTAAAGGTAACTAAAACACCTCGCGAACAAATAATGGTGGTTTTGAAAGGAAAGCATTACTTGATATCATTAAAAGAAAAAAAGGATGGTAATTTAGTGAGGCCATCCAGATTAAAGCAAATAAACATATACAATCCTCTGAAAGAATCATGGGATTTTATATTCACCTGAAAAATGATCATTCCCGTAATCATTATATAAGAAACATATACAAATTGAAAGACGACTGGTATTTTGAAATTTTAAATTAGTACCGAATCTGACCAACAATACACTTAGGTTGAGAGACTACTTTAGAGTACATATGAGCAAAGCAAAACGAAAAGGTACAACTATTGACTCTGTTCACAAAGTATCCACTAAAGCGTACGTTGATAAGCAAAGGTAGTTCTATGTTATGCAGAAGCTGTGAGATTAAATTTCCCAAGATTGTGATATGACGCTTTTGTTCAAAACAAATCTCCTATAGCTGGAGATGTATGATTCGACAGTCATGAGAAGTAATTAACAGAATCGTATTTTTAAGGATATCAAGTAAAACGCCACAGAACAATCTAATTGCATTTCCTTCTTATGCAGAACTAAGAAACATTTATCCCATTACAGTACACAGTATCACAAAACAGCCATCATACTATTGTACTTCATTCAACGATATGTTCCAATAATCAATAGCGAATATTACTGACTGCAGGAAAAACTGGCATTTCTCCGGGCATAACCGAAACACGTTGTCACTGATGCGTTGCAGTACCAATGTCGTGCGTTCCTGTAGTTGTTCTAATGTCGTCGCAACAACTAAAATGTCATCGAGATGAGCCGCGACTGTGAAGATACCTGATAGGATGGTATACATTAGTTGCTGGAAGATAGATGGGGCGGTCTTGACTCCAAAAGGCAGACGATTAAACTGAAACAAAGCACGATGAGTATTTATAGTAAGCAGATCTCTTGATGCCTCAGCAACTCCTACTTACAAATAAGCATCAGCTAGATCCAGTTCTCCGAAAAACTATCCCCCAACCAGCATAGTAAACAGATCTGCAGGAACTGGCAGAGGATAACGATGCTGTTCCAGAGCTGCATTGCGACCTGTAGAGAAGTCAGCACATATACGTGTCGTGCCGTCGGCCTTCTTGACAACAACTATAGGTGCTGCCCAAGTAGAGTAAGAAACGGGCGTAAAAACTGCTTGTTGTTGAAGGCGATTCAGTCCTTCATCTGCTGTTGGTAATGTTGCGTAAGGTACTGGTCTCTTTGGACGGAAAACAGGCTTAGCCCCAGGTTTCAACCGAAGCGTTGCTTTCATGGCAGAGCACCGATCCACGCCGGGTTGAAAAATAGTCGGAAACTGCGTCATTAGCTTCCTCATATATGCTTCAGGGTCATGTGGTTGTGATACCAGGTGGGATATAGTATTTTAAAGGGGACATCAACTAATTTTAGCTGATCGAACCGATCTAAACGAAGTAAGTTTAGGTCAGCTGGCGTTATATAACATATCCCAGTAAACGACGAATCTCGGAAGGCAAGTTTACATTCCAATCGTCCTACAAAGCGAATATAATTGCCACAAGCAGTACGAGGCTTCTGTGCTGTTCGCTGCAGGCTTGGGCTGACCATTTCGGTCCAAATTTTACGTGAGAGAATGGTGACGTCTGATGCAGTATCTATTCGCAATCTAAACGAATTCTCGTTAATATTAAGGGTGATGAATTTCCTCTCACCTGGGGATGAGCTTTGACACGAAGATACGAGGCTCAACGAATTGGTACAGGATCTAGGAATGGTCTTTTTGGTACTTCTGGATCGGTTTGGCTTCCTATTTAGACAAAAACCATCTTTGTGACCGACGACCCTACACTTCCTACATTGATGTTGCTTAAATGGGCAGTTTCGCACATAGTGCCATGCACCACAGTGCCAGCAAGGGGCAGGAGGATTCGTTTTCGTCTGACGGACAGAGCTGGAATGGGATGGACTGGGTGTAGCAGGGGCATATTTATTCTAGTTAGGTGATTTCTGCCCTACACGTTCGTCAGATTAACCAGATCTACCACTCTGAACTATAGTCGTGTCACGTTGCAGATTGGTATCTGTCAACATCTTCATTAGTTTCAGCTGCTGCTCAAGTAATAATACAAGTTAAGAAGGATCCATGTTTCAAAAACTACCGTCACCAATCGATAAGCTTGCAGTTATTACGGGTCCACCTTACTTGGTAAACGGAACGAAGATCAATGATTCAGCGGCACAATAGGCTACTCTAATTCGATCGTCCTAGGCCCCACCAACTAGAGGAAGAATTTTTGATAAGACGTAAAGAAATGTATTCCACAGGCAACCAGAAACTACGAGGTGGACAAGCACACAACCCCAGCTTATTTATACAATGATAAAACGCCCTTGGTGAGAGCCACAAAATAGCGTATCAAAATTACCCATCAACCAATGACAGTCAACGATTTTCCGAGTGGGATATGCAAGCTGAAAGTCAAAATGATTGTCTTTGGCGCGAAAACATAAAATTCAAAATTAGGACCTTTCCCAAGAGAGTTCTGGGAATCCAACATCTCCAGCAAAATAAATTTTAAAACTTTGAGTGAAATAGAATATTAAGAGGAACTAAACATCTTCAATATTTAATAAATACTCATTAACGTTTCTGAAGTAAGTTTCAACGACATACTTGTATTTAAAGAAACTACAAGCCTCCTAAAAATGTTCTTTTAATATTTAAACACTTGCTGGAGTTTCGTGACACATCATTAGTTCTCATTTATCGCTCAACGCTAAAAAGAGTTCAGTATGGTTTGAATTACGATCTTATTTTATTTAAAGGAGCATTTCGAAAGTGAGAGCGAAATAGATACTATAAGCTTACAGTGACTGATTCGTTCGCATCGGTATATAAAACCTGTTAGACTATCAAATATCTCGATGTACAATGATTGGTGCAGTACAGGGTGAATGGTATTCTCTCACGAGAAATTAAATCAAGATGTGGTAATAAGCCATGACTAAAATTAATATTAGTTTGAGATAAAAGTTGGACCCTATATGACAAAGATTAGTGAAGCCCAACAAATGCTAAGAGTGGAGAGAGTCCACTCTCTCTATCATTGCGCGAGTGATGTTTATGAAATTGAGAGAACGAAAAGTGAATGGTCCGGTGCTGAGATCTGGTTGGTGGGCAGGATCTACATAGTGGAGTTGGAAAACATTGATTTTAAACCATTAGTACATATAGGCTACAGGATTCTCGAAAAACAAATTTCGTATGAACACACAATTAGCCACCGGGCAACATGGGACTGCATCTCTTAACGTTGCTGCATTCCATTATGGATTACACTTATGGGTCAAACGCTACAATGCCTACCTAAGGAAAGCACCTGCTTCGGTTTGAACAACCAGGCAATATACCAGTCCACTAATAAACTTAATAATTTGTGGAGCGCATAAATATTTAGGTGGCCTTTTGTACCAGTGTTCGTGTTTAGGCAAAAAAATAAATAAAAACCGTGAGTAAAAAAGTTAAAAACCGACCAGAGTAATGCAAATAAATCAATCTAAAAACTTTATCGTAAATTTTGTATACTTCAATATTCAATATTCACTTGCATTTCGTTTTCCCCGTACTAATATTGCTAGTTGTCCAAAAATATAACTACGCATAAACATAGAAAACCAACGAAATTATGCACTTACTTTAGAAAGAGCTGACTTATCTTTAATGATATATTCATAGGTTGTTAACAGCACATTGATTTTTGATGCTTTTATTTGTGTCTGAAGAAGTCGGCGAGCTTGGGGTGAACCCTTATATAATATCTTTTTTACACTTGGTCCCCAGCGGTCAAACTCCATCGCCCAATTGGACATAACACTACAGTTGCAAAATTAATAGAAAACAAACCAGTTAGTCGTAAAAATATTTTTATTGTTATCTATAAGATATATAAATTCTAATATAATTACAAAGATTGGTTAAATAACATAGAAAGAAGAAATTATTGAAATACGAAACAAAATAACCGAAACTGGGAGAACAGAAAATAATGATAAACAGAAATTCCGTTAAAGTACGACGCTTATTTACTGTAAATAGTTCGAAAAAGTAGGATATATACATCATATATGGAATCTTGAAAGCTCACTACATGCAGCCAAGTGAACCACAAAGGGAAACAGAAACACATCAGTTTCAAATGATTGCAAAACCATCAACCCAAATCTCTTGGGCAGTTTCTTAAATGATTAATGACACATGGGTCTCTAAATTTAATGCAACACATGGATACGAGAACAAACGAGATTATTACAGAAAAGTAATTAATGTAACGCCAATCTTAACTTACGAAAGTGGTACAATAATCAAGAACGGTCCATTAACGCGTTTTCTCTCCATTAAATACGTAATTAGAGCGATCGTTTGGATTGTTTTACCCAGACCCATTTCATCAGCAAGTATACCATTTAGATTATTGTTATATAATGAAACGAGCCACTCGAGACCCCTCAATTGATATTCTTTTAGTCGACCATGGACAAGAATACTAGCTTGTTCTTTGACTTCTTCTCGTACAGCATGAGCGAGAGTATAATAGGATTGAGGTGCATTTGCACCAGATTCACCACGTTTATTATATTCGTCATCTTCGGTCCCGACATGTACCATACTATTGTCATCATCATCGTCATCGTCATCAAATTTGCGTTTACGTTTAAACTCCTCATCTGGTTCCAATAAGTCATGTATTACGGACCCATCAGTATCAGTTGGAAGAATCTGTTAAGTAAATGATTCACACAATAAATGTCAACTACGTAAAATCTATCTATCTTTGAATGAAATCCAACAATGAAGCCAAAATGATAGTATAATGAGAAATAAAATTTAAAAATTTCATGTATTACCTCTTGAGTTTTGACTAGTTGGATAAAGCGGTGACAGTTTATTGCATGAACCCGCGCCGTTAAAGCTGTCTAGGACTGAAATTTATAGGACTATTACGACTCCCAGGCTGTAGATATAGAGACTCCGCAACTGATTACGTTAATAAACATGGCTCAAAACAGAAGTTAATAGCGATTCTGTTTACGAGATGATGTTCTTTAGCTGTAAGTCTTTTTTAATAGTATTTTTAACTGAATATCTTGTATTATATAATATTGTTTTTCACAATCCTTTTGCGACTGCAATTTCTCATCATCTTTCAACCCTTCTCTACTTTTGGTGAAGTATAGTAATTTGTAATAAGTTGAACGGAATTGGATTAAGAAATCAACAAAAATGAGGAATGTCTTAAATTTAGGACAATAAACATAGTGAATTTGCGACGTATTTTGCTTATAAGGGTATGAAAAGATGTCAAAGTACAGACCGATCGCCTAGCAAAATTTAAATTTCATGATGTATTCAGATGCAGTGATTTTCAAAATTTCAAGTGAAGCTTTACTTTAACTCATTAAATATTAATTAGTGTGCTTCGGATTTAGCCACAGTTTGAACTTACCGATTCTCATCAAGTGAGTGTAAGTTATAGATTTTACTTTTGTAAGTGTGCGGAACTAAGACCCGTAAACATATCAAATTGTATCAGTTCAGGTAGTTGACTATGGTATTTAGTTTCGAGCAAAATAAGTACGCATAAAACCCCGATAAGCAAACCCAGATATGACTCATGATTTGGATTTAGAATTCCTTACTTTTTTACTTTTTAGCGCTTAATAACGAATTAGGGTTATAACGAAGTTAGTGCCTATAAACACGAGGCACATCACCTTACCTCCCATCCTTGATGTTCTTGGAGCCAAGTGGAAACTTCTGAGGCTAGAGGTGCAGCATCACCTTCAACAATCTCTTTTGTTGTCGTTTGATACATAGGTATACGTACTTCAGGTAACTGAATGTTAGAGGATGAAATTTTGCCGCATAACCAGTCACGGTTTACTTGGTTAAGTTCTTCAGGAAATTTCTCAGTAGATGGTAAAGTACTTAAATAACCTGGTGGTTGTCCACCGTTCCTAATAATATCGTCAGCTAATTTTCGGTATAAAACAACAGCATTTTGTAGAGCCGATTCCTGTGCAAATTTTCTCCTTTCTGATCGTTCCCTAAAACGCTGTTTACTTTGTTCTCGTTTATGTTCACGAACAAGTTTTGTCAAATTACTGATAAATTCATCAGTTTGAGTTAGTAAATGATGCAGTCTTTGGTCTTTTTTCGCATCGATAAGACATCGATAACCTTCCTCATCTTCAGCCATAAGACGTCGCATACGCTCACGATCAATTCGTTCTTGTTCTTTTCTTTTGTCACGTTCAGCGTTAGCTTTGTAGTTTAGAACAGCTTTGTTTATTTTCACCATTCTGCTGCTAACATTACGATGAAACTCTCGAAAATCTTTCCCATGGCTAAGAATAGCATTTAAAAACTCTTGGTGTTTTTGGCGACGCCTTTTTTCTTGTTCATGTTTCATTTGTTTTTCCAACTTTTCCGTGAACCGAGCCTCTCTAAGTGTTTGTTTTTTTGGTCTTCTGTATGCTTTGACATTAAGAGCTGTCTCAAGACTTGTGTCCCGGCGCATAGCTGATACTATATCTTGCCGTAGCTGTCGTTGGAAATTCAATAAACGCAAGGCACGAAGTTCGATCAATAATGATACTCTTTGCTCCGATGTAGTAGATACAGTGAGACTACTCAATTCTTTGATACGCTGTGCAATACGAGACTGGATACGCTGTTCCCTTTCTTTTAGTAGTTCTACGGGATCCAAACCCTGAGGACGTTGAATAGGAGTAAGTCTACTCCTTCCATATGTTCCAGCCCCTGAAGATAGATAGGTACCGTTCGAGGATGGAGCTGTATACGACTGGTATCCTACTGATGGACCTATACGTGCAGCCACTAAACTGGGTTGCATATTAGGTCTTACTCGAGAGATTCCGAGGGCAGGATTCGCTGCATGGAATTCACTCTGAACGACAGACGACGGAGAACCCCCGACAAATGGTGCGTTCTGCATGGAAGACACAGAAGACTGAGTCCATTGTTGTCCAGGGACATTCGGAGCGGGCGGTCCACTCATAACAATAGGTGGATGATTGAGTATTTGTCTTCCTTCAGCCGCTAATAACAGCGTTTCAGGAACTGGTTGTGATTTGGAAAGCAGTTTGAAAGCATTAATCTGTGCCCTTAATTGGACCAACTGATCCTTCATGAATGGACCCTGTTGAACTGGCGCTACCGACATTCTTGTTGATCTAATTTAGATGGAGAGAATAAAAAGATGTTATTCAGTGAAACGACAATTTATATGCATCGATAGGTAAATGAACAAATAAACTCATGCTAGAAATGGATGGGTTGAAACTCTGACTCCATAAAATAACGAGCAAAAATAATCGAATACGAAACGATATCAAAATAAACAGGAAAGCATAAGCAAAACCAAGTTCGTTTATCATAACTCTATCATTTCATCCTAAAATGATAATGGTTTAAATCGCCAAGTTATCCTAAGAATACTGGAACGAAAGACTGATATTTTGTTCTAACATCCATCATATTTATGTTACATAAGGATATAAGTATCCGGGTCATATTTCAGATCAGATCAATCCATATTTAGACATTATTTTGTTCCGACACACCTATGCCAGAAACGGGAGTAAATGTCTTTGCAGAAATATGTACTACGTTCTTTACAAGCGATATTCATACTCAGTACAGGCGTACATCCACGTTTTAGTGTAGTGACAGCAACTGAACACGCCCTGTAGGATAGTGGGAGAAACAGTTTAGTCAAGGAAAATACAATCAGAAAGAATTCTTTCAATTAAAGTTCTCACTTACACGTAGAAAATAAGATAAAATTACAGCAGAACTTACGCTAGCTTCTATTTTGAGCCATGTCTGATAACGTCTTAATTTACTGGATTTACCATCTCTAGAACCCCAAACAGGGAGTCATGATGGACAAACCTTAACCTTATACAAGCTCTGTACCCTAACACTACAGGTCGAGTAAGAGCTTATGGCGAACCGCCACTGGAATTCTTTACTTCAAGTGGTGTCCGTCAAGGATGTCCATTTTCCTAATTCTTGATTAATTTTGTCATAGACATGCTCCTAGATGTAACCTTATCCTCGTCTGAATTTTCAGTAGACCTTATACCAGGAAAATTGCTTGTTGACTTAGAATATGCCGATGACATAATTCTAGTTGATGAAGATGCTGGCAACATTAAGAGTCTTCTGACTACCCTAAGCAACAACGCGAGCACGTTCGGGATGCGGTTCTCACCATCGAAATGCGAAGTTTGCTTCAAGATTGGGTTGCGTCTGCAGCTGAACTAGTGAGAGGGAGTCATGTTGGTAGGTGTCGACTACTTGGTTGGGGTCCGCGAGAGGATAATAATCGATGGTTAGAGACTCTAAATGACATAGCTCAAAACCGTTTGCAATGGATGAGGTGCATTTATTCTTTGTATCCTCTCAAATCCCAAACTTTATAATTCCTCATGACTATCTTTTTAAATTTATTTCACTAGATTCTACTTCTTGAATGATATCTTCTAATCTTAACCTCTTCGATTGCTGCTAATATCTTTACTACTTCTACTATTATGGGATTCGAAATGACAATTACATCTCTGTGCTAATGTGGCATGGCAACATGAACTGATGTACGTACGTAGTTTTCCGTTGCTATTAATTGATTGACAGACAAACCGACTCGTCCTATACAAATTTCGTTCATTCGCCCAATACCATGAGCGAGCACAGGTTTAGGGTCTTGCCAGTCTTATGAAAGTATTTCGCACCCAGGTGAAAATTACAAGCCCTTTCTACAACACTGATTGCCAACTGATTGATTGCAGATTAGATTGCCAGGGAATAATCGCACAAAAGCAGTATCATCCTCATACTCAAAGTCTTTCAGCAGATAAAAGGTTTACACTGTCATCGCCAACATCCATCAGAGCTGTTTTCAGAATGTCACCGATGGCAGAATTAAGGAGGAACGGTGAGAATGTGCAAACCTGTCTAACCCTACAAACTAAAAACAACAGAGAGGAGTTTGTACGCCTACACTTTGCTTGAGGTGCTTGCAATACAGGAGCTTTATGGTTTTAATAAGCTTTTCAGGCACAGCATTATTCGATAGACAATCCTAGAGAACAGTCTTACTTGACAGAAGGTAAGTAACATATCAAGAAACGCAATAGTTGCCAGCCTGAGATAAGTGGTATGGTGTTATAAAACATCGCGCAGGTTAAAAATATTATTACATACAAGACTAGGATTAAAACCAGCCTGTTTTTCGCGAGTCCATCTGTCATCAGTTTTCAGCATTTTGCGTCGTGCGATTCCAACCACTGCTTAATTATGCTTTTCAAAAATGTTTAGCATATATTGTAATAAGACTAAAACACGCAGCAAGAACCATCCTTCCTAAACGACACACCTAAAAGTTTATCGTCCAGGTCACGTAGAATTTTCTTTAACGATCGTATCTTTGGAAAATTTAAGAACCTATACTCGTACACGGGATACAAACCGACAGTAGCAGGTGAAACTGAACGATTCTCGAAGTGTACACTTTTTTACGCACATTTGCAAAGCTTAGCTTTACGCATAGTCTGCAATCCATAAATTCATCAACCGAACTGAATAATTGAGTTAAGACAAAAAAGTGGACATCCTCTTCCTTGTTCATGGTAATGCCAGCGATTTAAAATAGGCATAAAATCATTTGAAGACTAAAAACAGACGAAGAAACTCCGAACTGATAGCAAAAGATGTTACACAGGGGGTAATTAAATAACCAAACGATAAAAAACATCAGAGACAAAGTAACTATTATAATGACAGACCGAGTTTGGCGCACTTGCGATTCAATGACTCAACAGCCAGAATTTATGCAAACATGCAATATTTTTTCACGAGCTAGTATAAAACAATTTGTTACTTTGTGCTGGATTTTAGTACTTTTGGTTTGGTTCCAGGTACTTGATAGTGTCCAATGGATGAGAGTATAATATCAACTAACTTTTTTATGTAGCGTCTTATTGTATGAGGCAAATTTAGACGTTATAACACATGTACACCTACACATATCGAATTTTCTACTGTAATACAACTAACCGAAATCCGTTTATCCAATAACGTCTAGAAGCAATGTTTGTCTTATCTCATAATGAATCAGTCATCTTAAATAGCATATGCCAACTCCTTTGATTGTGTTCTGCGTATTTATTTACCTATGAAAATAAATACGTATTTCTCCTGAAAGTGAAAAAAAAGATTCATTATAAAAATTCATGAGCTTATTAGATAAGTCTTCTTCATGATCCTAGAAATTTACTTTGCATGCTTTTCAAAAAGATTTATTAGTACGACTGAATTTACCTCTTACTTAAAATATTAATGTTTGCAAATGATGTGCACCAGCAAACATGAAAACATTTCTAAGATATTAGAAGAGTCAATAAAAAGAATGAACTAAAACTAACTGAATTCCAGAATATATTAAAAAATCAGATGCTTGATTCAGTAAGAGTGAGTAAGCTGTTTCATTTATGTGGACCTGAGATCTGCGACTAGGTTTTCTGGTCTGAGAAGACAAGTGATACACAGCGACAATGAACTTTATCGATCCCAATTTGCACCGCCTGTCGCATTATGTTTTTAGCATGTGCTCAACATGGTTAGAACTAGTTTTCAGAGAATACTTTTATGTCTTCAGGATTAAATAAAAGTGATATCTAACAGAACGTAAACGATTAACTACAGTTACAAAAATAAAAATCACAGGTGTTTAGTCTTCAACTAGCTTCCGGTTATTCCGAATTATGAACTGATGGGAGTCGTTTCCAAACTGGAGCGGGATTTACTCGTTATGCGACACTCGAAAACTAATCCCTACCTTACTGCAACACTTATACCCCCTATGCAATTGAAGGGAGAAAACAGGAATTCAGAGAAGCTTAACATTTCCAGAAGTTAAAATTGTTATACAACAACTTCGACTTCAGAGTGTGTATGAAAAAAACTATACGGCTAAAGTAATCAATCAGACATTAGCAAATATCAGTGCGTTAATGTTAATGATAAAAATACCAAGAAATCCCATTTTTATCAGAACGCCAAGTTAGTGGTAAAAGTAAAAACTGGATAATTTGCAACCCTTCTTGGAACAATGAACCAATAATCTTTCGGTTCTGACTATCGTATCCCTAAAGTAAATGTTCAGTTCTTACCGGGTAGTTTTAATAATCCTGTTAAACAATGAGAATATCTTTTTTACTTTCTAGCACTATCATGAAAGTCAACTATACATAGTTTGTCTACTATGTATTCCGATTACCCAGTGATCTACCATCCGTATTAAGCAAGTCAAACACATGTTATGTAAACACTGGTTTTTTATCTTCATTTAATTTCATTTTTATGTTTAGGTAGGCAATGGTCCACAGCTTATGTCATTTATTCGTTGAAGATACCTGAATCATATGAAAACCGAGATTTCCGGTCAAATGTACTTATCTACTTCCTGTCATTATTTCGTACACGTTTTGTTCAGTCATGTTTTACAAAGATCAAATAAATTCTTACTTTTAACTGAACTTATCTCATTCTTAAGATCCATCAGTAGTAAATGCGTGTAGTTGACTATTTTGTAGACTTATTTTTGTACTGAGGCATGATAAAGCGTGTCTTGCTGTTAAATCTTTACTGGTTTTGCATGAAGAATTCATCAGACAGATAACATACAGTCTAAATCGCTCACATACCATTTTTTCCATTCAATTACATCGCTGTGTATAAATGATATACGTCCCAGAGTGAACATTGATTCGGAGATGCAGGTATATTCAACTGACGAGTTCCAAACCGAACGAAGTGCTAGCTATTGTCCACCTCTGATAATAATGCATGCTTTTATCCTAATGACAACTTCGAGGCAATCCGCACAGGACTCACATATGCTAAACAGACTGATCGGTTACAGTCTAAAATATCGATGTGGAGAATCAAACAACTACTACAGGTGAATTGGATATAATTTTGGTTTACCGATGCCTTACGATTTCTACCACAAATACATAGGAATACTTGGTTATATACCAAGCCTCTTTAGCTTTGTTCTGATGTCGAAAATAGCATATATTTGCCATTTTGACGGAAATATTACAATGAGTGTTCAAAGCAATGGACTGATGGTCAAAGCACTTTCATCGAAACAGGTTGATTATGGATTCAAATCCTGCTCCGCCAACTCCAACTCGGGTGGTATTAGTAGCCATCACAAAAGCGGTGTAACTTGAAACCAGGTACAAATCTATTTATCCGATGAATGTGTTCTAATAATAATATATTCATTCTCAAATAACAGTATGCTACAGGAGGCATGCCAGTTTACAGCCTAGATCAAATTATCACAGATGTTACCACATTTACTGCAGAATTTATTGCAGTTAAATTAAGGATAAGGTTTAGTTTCTGATATCACGTTTACATTATGTCACTGACAGGAACAGTTTGATACATCCACAATTTCAGTTGGTGAGTACAAATGGGGAAGGTGCACAGTAGGTTTCTTGGGTGGTTTGCTTATATCAGTAGTGAGTTTGTTGGGAAAGGTCGATTGGGAATCTCTCAATACAAACTGTGATCCAGACAGTCATGTACCTAGGGTGCATGTTCCCTAGAGTCGCCAAGGATTTCCCACCGTGAATGTGGTTCTGAAAAGGAGAAGAGAGAGAGAGAGAAAAAAAGGCAGCAGTGTGGCAAGTGTATATATATAACCAAAGCACTACTTAACCTGTCATGTTGAAGTAGTCAATACAGTAGTAAGTCAAGATCAAATTCATACTGACCACTTAAATTAAATTACAGCAATATAACCAACAAATGAAAGAGTACAGCAACGAAGAAGGAAAAGTCCAGGAGAGTGTCAAGTGAATAGAAGAGAAGTTGAAACAAGAAGCTGGATTTATGTATGTTGAAACCGAAATTTCAGTAAAAAGAGTAAAGTTTGTAAGAAACGTTGATGATTAAAATTTTTTCACTGTCTAACTGCTTTTTTACTAAATGCCAACCTCCTAATCATATTGTAAGCGCCTGAGTAAGCGTGTTGCGGGTGTCTTGGCAGAGAAGTGCCGAAAGCCAATAAAATTTTCTGGCCTACAAACATTGGTGGTTTGAAGTCATCGCCTACACCATCAATGTTTGCTGGTCGGTGTCTCCACCCTCCCTCCTTTTGTGTTGTTAGGCTCATGTTAAATGTTTAAAAGAAACTATTGAGTTCTACTTGGTGTTCTATGTCTCGCATCCTGTTGAGAAACACTATTTCTGCAAGTTCCTTGCACAAGCTTATCTGTCTGTTGAAACTTATGAACCATTTGGTTATGCCTCAGTGCAATACACTTAACAGTTATTGAGAAAAAGTACGGGTTTTCGAACAAGCTTCGAGCAGTTAGAATGTGGTGTTGGAGATGTGGTCAACGAAGGGTCAGATGGTATTCCAGCCAGCATGCTGAAAAATAGGGGCAATGATCTGTGTGCTATTCTTCCTAAAATATTTGCTATATCACTATCTACAGTGTTTTACCCTTATAACTGGAGGACTACACATATCATCCCCACAATTAAATCTGGGCATACAGCGAATGTTGGAAATTACCGACCTATAAATATAACTTAAGTAGTATCTAGGTTGATGGAGAAAGTAGTTAAGGCGGAGTTAATACATCTACTTAACAACGATCTGATATCGACTTCACAGCATGGGTCCTTGGGGTCTAGGTCGTGTGACATATGACTGCTTTTTGTAAGGTCACACACAGAATACCTCTCCTCAGACTAAAGTCATTCGGAATCAGTAACCCACAATATTCATGGTTTGTCTCATTCCTAAATGGACACAAATCAACGGTAATATACAACGATTTTCTTTCAGCTCCGAGACCAATAACCAGTGGAGTTAGCCAGAGAAGTGTATTAGATGCACTGTTGTTTCTGATGTATATAAAAAATATATGTAATACTATGAGATTTGGAAGAGCACACTTATTGCGGATGATCGCAAAATAGTATAAAGCTGTAAGCCTGAAGATCTGGAAGAAAATAGCCAGAAATCAGAGTGATCTGGACAACTAAACTACCTGGAGCAAAACATGGCAACTACCGTTTAACCAAAATAAATGTGGCATCATGCATTTTAGTAAGCATCACCATGATATACCACTCTACTTACAAAAATTTAGGCTTCAGACACCTACATCAGCGCACGATTTGGGTACCCGTTACTCCAGAAGCCTAAAATCCGAAGAACACGCCTCAACTATTATCTCTAAATCCAGACGACTAATTGGGCTTATAAATAAGAACTTCTTGACAAGTGAGGCTAAGCTTACACTCTTCAAAATGTGTGTAAGGCCCTCACTTGAATATTGCTAACTTATCTTCTCGAATATTAATATCATGGACAAGATAAGAGTAGAAAATGTCCAAAGAAGCTTTACACGTCGACTGCTCAGATGGAGCCATAACCTCAACTACACAGAAAGATGCAAACATCTTTCCCTAAACCTCAAGGGCGCCGACGGTTGAAAAACAACCTAATACTTCTCCATAAACTGATAAGTGGTCTCTCGTTCGTAAAGTACCGCCCAATTATAAACCACCACACCGCTTACATACCTGGAAACAACGCATATACATTATTAACGGCAAAACACAAAAAATCATTGCATTGTAACTTGTTTGCAACACGATACAGTCTATTGTGGAGCAGATAACCAATTACTATTCGTGTCTGTGACACAATTACCAAGTTCAAGAAACTAGTAGTGCTGTTGTTAGCCTCTAAACAGAGTTATCGCTTATTCCCGGAACTGGCACCATGTTTCGAGGCACTCTTTTATGGTTCATCAAATATTTAGGTAAACCTTAGGAACTGATAACAGACTATGAACATATTATGCTCGCGTTACCATCCATACAGGTATCACTAAATGATAGACGAATCCCCCAGCTCCTACTAACAGTAATAGGTTATGCCTTTGAGGTGCTACCCATGACATTTGAACCTTTTTCTGAATTTAAATTCCAATCATTATTTTCATATCTTCAAAGCAGTTCTAGTTTTCATTTCTAGTAGACAGATAAATTGGACAGTCTGTAGATGCTGATCAACTACTGTCAATTACAAGGTACTCAACTTCCCATTACATCACAGTATATAGAGCAGGACATGAAGGAGTTATGAATGTCGCCCTCAAAAGATGGTAATGTTACATTCTATCGGAATGTATTTTTCATCACTAATTTTTGTAAATTCGTCGTACATCAACAGACATTGGCATTGTGATGAGTCCTTTCATCTCTAGCTCACAGAGCTCGTCCCACTTGTCTTTTGACCCTATTAGTCATTTGTTCATTACTGCATTGCTATTATTCGAGTGTGTGCTCACCTATCTCGCTTATTAAATGTCTAGATTATGTTCGTCTGACTATAATTTCTTACTCATGCTTCATCAAATTGAGATGGCTCACTCGCATTATCCACTTCACTTCTATTTTCCTTGATTGTATGCTTTACATGATCTTGTCTGCGTGGACGATTGTCTGTAATAAACTCATCCAATCGAACCTGTATTTGTTTTCTTACTAACGCCATCGCCTAAACGCTGGTCGCCTAAGTATAATATACGGAAACTGATGGGGAGATTTATTGCATAGCGCTTTAAATGTTCATATATATTGGGTTGTGGGCCACCAAAGTAGTGGCCCCTACATTGAATCTAATAAAGCACAAAAACGTAGGCTAAAGAATCTATTTTAACTACATCATTTTGTTTACTTACATTGATATTTCTTAGAAACATATTTTTTCTTTTGTATGTATAGAACTGATACTTAGGTATTTTCCTATTATTTCTGAATAAAAATACTTGTCGCCCTAGGTGAGATTTGTTAAAATCGTTCGACTGTTATAAAACCTAACTAATATTACCACTTAACAATTCGTTTCATTCTCTTCTCTTGTCAAAATTCAGATCAGACCTACCATGGTATAGCGAAGTAAATAATACAAAACATTTTGAGCATAATGCTAAAGACGCAGCTAGCAGATCTTTTTTCATTAGTGAAACAGTCTTAAGCGCCAAAATGGTGCCTCCTATATTTAGATGAATCAAAATGTTGGCTCACTAGGGTGTTGTGATATTGTCTTGTCGAAGGAATTGGACGTAGTCGGTTAGGAGAAAGTCTAAAGGTACTTGGTTTTATATAATACACCAGCCCCATAAAGGGCGGTCGAACGAAAGAGTGACAGTAGGTTTTGCACGACTACCAACTTCTTAAAAGTAACCCCTTTATTAACTACAAATATTCAATGATTACCGAAATTTGCGCTGTATTAGTTCAACACAAATAAAGATTGTATCGTTCAAAAAAACAATCAGCAAAACTGACTTTCAAAACATTGACTTTTCTCGAGTTGTGAAGTCACAATTTGGTGAAGTTTAGAAAAAATACTGTCCATTTAGAAATCGTGTAGTGACCTCACATATATTTGAATTCGCTTACATTTTATTAGGTCAAGCCTTTCGGTTAATTTATTTAACCAGGTCATTTGTATAACAATAACTTATATGTACCATTGGCTTTTATTATTGTGTGGTTTGTATGAATATTGGTATGACTGAACATTGTTTACACCTACGTACATATTCATCCTATTCGCTTTAATATTAATCTCTTACATATCACGATGACTCAGATATCTCTTCCTTTGTATATATACGAACATTTTAATCTTATTAATTCATTCGCCCATCCGCACATACGCTCGCTAGTGTGTCTGCTTGTGGTCTGCTATCCTTTTTGTGGTGTGCCACAATAAACATATTCAATACTTCGAGTTTAGTTTCTGATTTATAACCGTCAGATGCCATTTGGTAACGATTGTCTGAACGAGCTAATTACGAAACTTAAGAACATTTCGAAATACGGCACACTACAAAGGAATCAATGACGAGAAAATCCTAATAATTGACCAGAAATGGGTCCGGACATCGTTTGTTCTGCGACGCATTTGCATTCAGTTTTGGCTGTCAATAAGTGAGCCTCGTCACTGTATTCGTTTTCACAATACTCAAATATCCATTATGAAAATCTTCGAGTGCAGATTTCCGTAATAGACAATGGATAACAACCTGGTTTTAAACGCAAAATATCGTTAGAAGTGGAGGACAGTTCATCCAACCCGGAATGATAGACACGAAATCTACGTTTCAGATTGTTATCTTCTTGCATATCACCCATTATACGGACAAACGATCGAACAATCTCTCTGATGAGATATGAATGGCCAAAAGTAAAACGTACCACTGACAAACTTTAGGTACTATCAACAGGTTTATCTTGTAATAACCAGAGAGATCTGCAACCAACATGTTGAATTTATTTGGCACTTCTGTCCAGAATAGCATAATGGTAAAACTTTGAGCAATCATCCATTACTAAAATATAGCGGCTGAGATACCCGATTAGGACTTTTTGGATGATAAATGAAATATAAAGCTTCTTGACCTAAAGAATGGTGGATTTATTCCCAGATAAATATCAATCAAGTCATTGAACAAACAAAAGCAATGCAAATCATTATGATTAGCAACAGTAGGCTTGTGTGAAACAGAGACTACCTCTCCAAAGTGCCTAAATAATCATGGGTAGTATTCGATTGATAGTTAAAAAATGTCAGTAACGAAGAAGTGTCCAAAACAGCTTCGCCTACAAAATACATCGGTAAACTTCACAGGAAAGACTCATATCCGAAGCACATACGAAAGTGCCATTTATAAGTGATTGAAGACGATGAGTAATATAGGATGAAAAATTATAAAATAAATTGGGGTAATATTACAAATCACTTTATTATTCTGGTAGCTTGGTTTAGAGGTGAATCGCGGTCTCTTCCTTTTTGGAAGTGGTTTTCTTTCTCTTACCACTAACCTTTTATCCAAATCTTGGTAATTAATGTGATTAAATGTCCAACATGAAAAACATTTAGTTCCTTTTACAAATTTAAATAATGCAATGAGAAAACAAAGTTTATTAGAATATGTGATATATCTTCGTGATAAAAGTAGTCTAGAGTTATAGAAAATAGCCAGAAAGACAGTAATAAAAGTTTCATTAGTAGATTTTCGTTATTCATTAGTTATTGAATTGCATCTGCTACTCTTGATAGAACATAGGCAATCGACCAACCCACTGCAGATTATTTCGTCGTAGACTTTCCTTCCCAATTGGTATTCATTCTTTGCATGTCTGTAGCTGATTCTTGGGGTTATTTGTTCTTCGGTATTCCTCATTCCCTGTGAACCTGAGAATCCCAAGTCAGGGCTTGCCTTGTGACGCAGTTGGGTGGTTTCCGCAATGTGTCCTATCCGCCTCTAGCACTTTTTCCTGATTTCTTCGCCAATTGAAATCTGGTTTGTTCTCTGCCACAGTAGGTTGGTGCTGATAGTATCTGGTCAACGGATCCAGAGTATCTTGCGTAGACAACTCTTAGTGAACACCTGTATCTTGTGGATGATGGCTTTGGTAGTCCCGCAAGTTTCCTCACGGTACAACATGATTGTCTTGACGTCCGTATTGAAAGTTGTGACTTTGGTGTTGGTTTTCACTACTATATAATAACAGTCTTTCAAGCATTGTGCATGCACTATTAGCATAGAAAGGAGTTCTACTGAT